>LYUA01004100.1:86412-101148 GCA_002093875.1 Calopteryx splendens | reverse complement strand
AACACAAGTTTCATTGTTTTTAAGGTGAATAATGAGTTAGAAAAAAATCGTAGGTCTTATAACTAGAATGCACCTCGTATCTGTTTTTTGATTCTAGTTGATTGCTCCACCATTTAAAGTGTCTTCTACGTGATCCGTAATTACATGTTCCATGTAAAGATTTCCGTCCCTGGCTTTTTATGGGTGAATTATTAAATGTTTAAATGAAAATTTGCAATATATTATCTAAAATGCCTGCTTATCATAATCTAGTTTATACTAAACGGATGAAGGGATCAAGCCACATTATTTAATTCGGAGGATAAAATGTGAGGTATTTCAGGAGAAGAAAAATCCAGAATTTTTTACTGAATACTCAATTTGTAGTAACTCATTGAACGTTTTTGCCGAAACACAACAATAGCGCATAGACGGTGCTAAGTCTAACCTCTTTTATATGAGAAAAACTATGATTCGCTCGTCTTTAATGTTGCTGATTATATTTACCTTTCACTATTCGTTTTTATTGTTTTTTTCAATTATGTATTTTTTCCTAAGGGGGTTTAAATGTTTGTTTTTCTGTTTCCAGGGTGTTTGCCGTGCATGATTTTTATTTGTTAAGAATTTATTCTGCTGTCATACTTTTTTAGACTCTCATGAAGTTTTATTACTCAGAATTGTATGATTCTGTTGAAAATTTAAGTTGCAATTTATTCCTTTTTGGATTGAATATACAATATCTTCACACAGCCATTCCTGGTATCGGTAGACAACTAATGGTGATGGTGACATTTATACTGTGCCCTTGTCTTTTGGAATCATGAATTTATCGTTTTAAAACGACAGTTGTAGTCTAGTAAGATGCGAGGAGCATTGAGCGTTTAAAAGTGAGTGCTGGGAAAACATTCATTAGGCGTTCCTCACGAGTTTCAACGTCTTAATCACTCCAATTAACCTTTGTTATCGCCAGCCTCTTGTTACTTCAGCTTCCTTTCCCCTCCTCACTGCTAATCCCCAAGTACCCCACCAAATCATTTTCCTTTTATGACTTCATGCTCCAATCATGGGTAGAAATTCAAATGATAACTCTAGGTATGCCCTTTCTTTCTAGTATTAGAGGTAATCTACAACTTAAGCTGGAATATTTTTTTTAATGTAACGGAAATGGAAAAGAAGAAACGTAAACCTTTTAAATCAAATAGACGAAAAGAATATCAATAATTTTTATATTACCATATGTTATACATGTCAAGTACAAATTCAATTTCTCAGTGCACAAAAATATAGCATAAAATAAATAAAAGGTATTTTCGCTAATTAATTTACGTCGGCTCATATGTTTCAAACATTAAAAAAATCTATGTATTGGGGTTGAGGGTTTATTATTATTATTGGTAATGTACTGGTTGAGGTAGGTTTCTGATGGACATATCTATTTCGTAATCTAGTATTCCTGGCCCCATGATATCCTATTCTACATCTTATTCCCTTTCTATGTACAAGTTGGCTAGCCTAATATCTTTACCGTATAGTTCTTCAATGTATTCCTTCCATCTTGCTTAAATCTCTTCTGGTTCTATTAGTAATTTTTCTGATATATCCCTTACAGTATGTACTGATTTTACTTTCTGACTTCCTGACAGTGATGTAACTCTGCTGTAAAGCAGACCCATTTCACCCTGTCTCTCTAAACTCTCCGTGTCCTCATGCTCCTCTTTCCACCACTTTTCCTCTGCCTTATTTTTTCGTCGTCTTAGCTTTTTGTTCAAATATGTGTACGTCCTTCCTCCTAACTCTGTGTTAAAATTTTTCCAGTTCCTAATCTCTTCCATCTTCCTATTAATCTCTTCTGTAATCTAAGTTTTTCATATCTTTTTTCGATCCTCAATTCCTATTGCTTTGCTTGAAGCTTCCGTTATCCCTTCTTTTAGTTGTCAAAGGAAAAGGATTTTCAGGTTGTTTTCTCTACTGTACCAGTCCCTATGTTCTCCCTCACTATTCTCTCAGCCTTTCTTTCTGGCACTCCTTTCTTTCTTTTCATCCCAGTTAAAACTTCTACGTTCCATTTTCTCCCCCGTCTTCTCTTTCATATCTTTTTGAATTTTAAATTACATTTCATCAGACCTAAATTGTCGTCAGAATCTGCATCACCACCAGGAAAACTGTGTGAACTAAATACTCTGTTCCTAAATCTGTGCCTAACCATTATGTATTCTATTTGATATATCCAGGCATTTTCTATGTCGATTAGGGTTAACATTATTAAAAATCCCCAATAGAAAAATATCTTTTATAATGAAAAATTCGACAGTTTATTCAGCGCAAGGATATCGATCGAGAACGGGATTATGAATCTATTCTGCTACATCACATCGATGTGCGAAAGTGAATACTTGTGCTTGTTTTTCAACAGAATTCATAACTTAGTCATTTTGTTGCCTAAGCTCATCACACCTTCACATCTCTTCACTTTCACGTACACCATTGTTCACCTTAATCACTCAGGTTCTTCTTCTGAGTGACTCTCTTATATCAATTTCCTTTTCTTTGTTGCCTTCAGCGAGTAATTTTTTACCAAAAGATATCCGATGAGGTAAATAATCTCTTTTTGCGTTTAGTGTTTTCCATAACCTCCTTTCTCATCCATCTCTTCTGCGTCATCGCTTCGCTAGTGGAACATTCTACATTATTCCAAAATTTTCTCTGTCAAGTAGCGATCGGTGTAGAATCAAAAAAAAGGTCTATCGTTTATAGTAATTTCAATAGCTATATTTTATTTTTTACAATACATTTTTATAATTTAATCCTAGTAAGACGCATCAAGAATGTCGCTTGCACGCGTGGCGGAAAAATTTCAACTCGTCCATATAAAAGGCAGCACTTTAAATTCCTTGATGTGTAAACAATTTCCGTATACCTGATCTCCTATCGGATTATCTTCTCGCTAAAAGACCTATTTCTCTCCCACCTACGTCATCTGCAAAGCCTTTTCCATTTCCCTACCTACCGTCCCTCCCCATCTCCTTTCACTCACGCATAATCGGGTTTTTCCTGCTGAGATAGTGGAAACAATTACGTACGCCTTAAAGGTGATTGCGCATTGGGTTTTATTCAAAATTATCATTATTTTTTTGGCAACATATTTTGACCCCACCACCAAATTATGATGATCCTTCTCATTTGATGCAAGGGCCTAGTCCCACTAATTTTTCCAGTCTTTGAAGACATGCTGGAAGCCATTTTTTTATAGGTCCTTCAAAATTGCGTCATCATCCTTTACCGCTGCTTGTGATGAAAAAGGTGCTTTCCACGATTCGGCGTATCTTCGCCCTGGGGAACAGGAAAATGTCACTTGGGACTGTAGAGAGGATGAGAAACACGCTTTGCATTGATTTTCGCGGGATATGCAGCAGCAACAGTTGCTGATATGCGGCCGTACATCCAGCCTTTTGCTTTGAAGTGTTACTTTTTGCGATTGTGACCTTGGAGAATTTTCGGTACATTACTGTAGTTTTCTCATCTTCAGTTCTATTTGTGGATACGACATGTAGATACACCGCTCCTTGATTATCAAAAAATAATGTGACCATTACTTTCCTCGTAGAACCAACTTTTTGTTTATGGTGTTTTTTGGCTTTTTTGTTGTTGGTGATGCAGATTCTATACTGAGTTTGGCTGTTTGCTCTCAGGATCAAAGTTACCTGGCCAAGTTTTAATTGCATTGATAACCGTCAAAAGAAGCTCCTTGTTTTCAAACATGCTAACTAACCTGAACACTTTTAATGTTATCCGACAATCATCTCTTACAATGACAGCAGTGGAGTTAATGTTAATTTTCATAAAGCAGTGGTTGTAGGCCCGGGTCCTTTGAAATTGATTGTCTCTCCTCTTTAAACCTCATTAACCATCTTTTAGCTGTTCTATAGGGAAGAAATGACTCCATAAGCCTGCTATTGGTCTCGGCTGACAATTTTCCATGCGAAAAAATAATTTCAATGCAATCGTCTTCCCCTGACGCAAATAACGGAAAGAGACCAATGAAACATTTACCACGTTCATGTTTATTATTCAGCTAGCAATATAAAAAAATGTGCATTAAATATTAATATCGTGTAAAGAAAATTGCAAACTATTGATAAGGAGATAGTTGTCTCACGTTTACTCTTCCAACACTCAGTGCATGAGGGCTTCCAACTGGTCACCGAGTAATTTATAAATTTTCCTCATACTATACAATCAGCATAAAAATAGAATGGGTTGGTTTTTATTTACAATGAGTTAAACGATGGTGTCATAAAATGTTACTGTTGCATCTCACAAATCTTTCGTTATCAATCCGAAGATTGGTTTAAAGCTACTCTCCATCTCCTTCCTTCCTTACCAATTTCTTTTCATCCACAGTTCCTTGCGGTGACATCTTCTATCACCTGCTTACTGTAATTCATCTATGACCGTTATTTTTAGTTATCGGTTGCTGTAATTTTTATGAAATGTTTCATAGCACCTAAAATCTTCAGCGACAAAACATTTGTCTTCTTCCAAAGCACGAGTGAGTAGCTTGTATTTGAATATGCACGAGTGAGTATGCTCCCTGCATGCAATGCTTTGTAAATATCAATAAATGTAGCAATTTTTATTTACATATATCAATTTCGATTGAAAAATGTTCATAAATAGGTAGCGATAGGTGGAAATATATTTGAGGTAACATTGAAGTTCAAAAATAGCAAAATATGGAGAAAGTCCTTTACACTGTAAAATTAATATCAGCGTTTCCCTCTGTTATTTTCTGCTTATAAACCCCTAAACCTTGCCTACGCTCCCACAGCATTCCACCCTCTTCCCTCCCTGCATTGCTTTTGCTAAGAAATTTCAATTCTTGTCGTAAAACGTCATAAATCTCGGCACACATGTAGGCATCACTAGGGGGGACCCGCGTCATCAGGCGTTACATCTGATTATATGATATTTTAAAACAGTTTAATTTATTTTGTTTAAATTGTGTTATCCATATGTTCTGGCCACACAACTAAATGTGAGTATTTGAGCATTTAAAAGCTATAACGGACCTTATTTAAGGCATTTTATTTTATCTCCACGGTTGTATTAATGACAGTAAATTCCAAATGTTTATTTTTCTCTTTATTTATCTTAGTTAATTGTGTTACTTAGATAATTACTGTATGGGAATACTATGTCTGAAAATGCCGTTAGTTTGGGAATGATTTACGTCAGACTTCCTGTGAAAAAAAGTAGGTCCCAATTAAAATCGTTATGTTGTTAACTGCGTTCCTGGCAGTAATCTTAATGACAGATTTGTAAACAGCATAGCGAGTCCTATTTACGTAATGCATAGCACATCGTACTGGAAGCACTCATCTCCCTCCCCGTGGTTGGAGGAACTTATGCCATACTTCTGGTTTGGCCGCCGGCAGTCTACAAGCTCGCAGCAATATCTTTTTAAATTAGAGGAGAAAATTTCGCTGTTTTTAACTGAATAATCATGTGTTGTTGTGAAACGGTGAGCATAGAAAATATTTAGGTTTATTTGATAAGTCGAGAATGCAAAACGACTATCCGTGGCATTTGCTGAAAAGATCTTGACGAGATCATTGTTGAAATTTATGAAGGGCAGTTTTTAAGTTGTTTCGAAGTGAGCATCGTCAAAATTTTTTTCTTCGAAACCGAAACACTTATGTAGAATACTACTGACCATTCAACTGGCACTTTTTCTTATAAAAGGAGTCAGTCACAGAAGTTGGAATTTTATGCCTAAGAATAAGGTGGCCAAAATGTCTACTTCACTATTCTCCTTCCCCTGGAATGTGTGAAGCATGTGTAATTTCACGTAGTTAATGTGGCTGTTGTAGCCATTCATGACAAAAAAACCTGCTTTGTTATGTTAACATTATTGTCAAGGTAAGTTAATATGGTGATTACGGTATTCACATCGATCATTAAGTGAAATATTAAAATTTTAACGCTCAAAGGGCAATCGTGAGAAAATAATGAGTCCAAGAGATATTGTCTTCCTCACATGTCGCAGTCATCTCAGAGTTCCATTATGAGATATTTTTTTCCAACGCGTGCTTTGAAGTCAGGCTCCATTAGTTCATTCCCCTTTCCGATTCACAAATTGCAGGCCTTTGGTCCAACCTGACTGCTCAATCATAACTGAGCCTACTCCATTTTTTTATTCCCTTTCCTTCATGCAATATTTTTCGTCGTTGGTGGGAGTGCTTATTATATGGAATCTAAAAAGTCAGTGGGATTAATGTTGTACGCGCGTTTTCCATAAATAATTTCATTTTTACTCTTCTCTAAGAACCGACTTTGTACCCAAATTTGTATCTTCTTAAATTTTACTTGTTTCTTACCCCAGAGGCTTTGCTCCGTAATGCATAAAAGGTCATTCCATCCCACGGCTTTCGTGGTGGTGACTGTAGGACCGGAGGAAAAGGGAAGGCCCTGGGAATTGGTCGGGGGCAGTGAGCGGTGGGATCATCTGACATTCTCGCCTCCCTTTGACTCCCTGCGGTCTACTCCCTTTAACCACCCGATCCCCAAGGGACTCGTTGAGGTCGAGGCTGTGGCAAGGAGCGCGTTAAGCACACCTTCATCCACGTCATCACTTGCAATCCGCCACGTGGCCCTATGACAGGAGTGTGGGATAAGTGTGACATTAGTTATTTTTAATTATGGCCAAATAACAAATTAAAGTCAAGTGAATGAATTGTTATTTCCAGGTCATGCTGTACATATTTAATAGCCGTTCCTACCCTTGGTTTCGTCAATATACCTAATTGTGTGAGGGAGGAATGATTGATTTAATCCATCAGCCCCAGAATCTGGTTATCTCATTCTCCCCCTCTGATCTGTCCACATAGTGATTGGAACCCATTCACTCTGAAGTCAGGAGTGAAAAGTCTCCTGTGTACTTTTTACCTTAGTCCCGCATTAATAGTCGTCTTCAGGTTCCTGAAGTCCCTTAGGAGTCCTCTTACTCCACATTCTCCAACCAGTGTCCCTTTTTAGGCACAGGAAACACGAAAAATATCCCTAGAGATAGTAGGAAAATGTTATTACTGTCAGAGTAAATTATTATCACTGGTTTATTTAGTGACGCCGTTATTTTTTTAGAAAACCTCGTATATTCTTGAAAATTTATTTAATTCATGAACATTAATTCTGTCTCTATTGTGCCGCTCATTACAATTCTTGTTTGATGTTATAAATGATGCCTAAATAATCTCCCTTTCCTTCAATTTTTCTTACCTTTTCATACAGACCTTTTTGATGAAGCAAAGTTTCTCAAAGGCGCGCCCTCGTATACCTCTGTTGTACCTTAAATAAGTGGAGGGAAGCAAGAGGCAAACGAACGGAAGGCCGGCGAAGGAGGAGTGTCCTTTCTGTGGGATTGGGAAGTGTGTAAGAAGAAGTTTGAGGGAAGGGGGTGGCGAAGAGCTTGGGTTACCGTTTTGTGGCGATATAATTGGGAAGAGGAAGGAAGACCGTCGCTGCCTTCCCTCCGCATTCCTTAAACTTCGCCTTCCATTATTCACAGAAAGTATTCATTAGATGATGGATGCATCGTTTATATAAATTGAATAAAACTGTTTTTATTTGTTATTAAAACGTATTTTAACGAGCACGTAAACAAATATGCATATAAATCGTTCAAATGTGACGACAAATCTAATGATCAAGGAAAAAGCGATGATGAATAAGAAATTACTTTATTTATATGTGCAAATTTTCTAATATTTATCCATTTTAATAAATATGACATGCAATACAGGATAACTTGAAGGCGGTTAATAATTTAAATTATATTTTTAGGTGTTCCAATTTAATCGTTTACACGTAAACCTTTTATTGTCGTAATTGAAAAATCAATTATATGATGATTATCTAATGATTTTTACGAGGGATTTTATCATACTTTGCTATTTAATGTTTCCAAATTTATTCTGCAAACACAAAAGTTGTATGTTATGAGCAATTTTTATTTCAATAGAACTAATTACCTGTTGATCAATTGATTGTTTTTAATGAAAAAAACTAGAGTTAGTCATACAATCATAGTGATACCAGTAAAAAACATTTTTTCACTATGACCTCCTATAAAATAATAACACGTTGCTCTTTCAAGTAGTGTAAAAAACCATAGTTACATCCCTAAAAGTATGACATTTTAAACGCTATTTAAAAGTTGACCAGAACAAGTATTATTACATTGAAAAATTATTCTGATACTACTTATGCCATCTATAATAATTATTTCATGTTTTGATTGTATCGTAAGAATACGAGCAACATATCCTACCTATTTATAAATCTAACAAATCTGAAGAAGTTGGTTTTAGAGGCAAGGCTTGAAATCACTTTGTATGCTTTGTGAAAAATTCACTAATTCAATCCAGGTTAGCTAGTTTCTTTCCGTATGCCTATTATGGTTTCACATAGATATCTGATATGGATAAAATCTCCCAGTTTCGTTAAACTTGGAGTGTTCAAAGGCTTTGCTTGAATTGTATGCTATGGCCAGTAGTAGAACGATCTATACCTACATTTGGAAAAAAATGCACCAAGAGATGAAGCTCTGGCAATTGAAAACATTCCTTGATACATTTTCAGCATAAGTCTCCGAGTTCATTATTTTGGAGCGATCTCGATATTCCTTTTAATCCCAATGCTACTTATACACATTTATATAAGAGTACATCATAGCCTTTGAGAAAGTAAACCTCTAGTTTATATAAGAGTTGATTTTATTAAATTAATAACTGTGGACAATTCATTTAGGAAATAGTGATTAAAAGAAGGGAAATAATAAGCTTTTTCCTTTCTACATGTATTTCTATTGCAGTCATAAAAAGAACTATCTATTAGATCCCAATAATTTTACTTGTGGTAGCATTATTATGTAAAAATATTAAAGGAAAAAAATACTTAGCGTACTTGCTGCAAACAATTGCTCTTAGATACACCACTAATGCCATTTCTTAGTTTACATTTTCCGCGAAAATATCTCAAAAAGTAGGTACCCCCAATTCCCATCCCGTAAGTGATTCGTATAAATGATTAATGGTTTCGATGCCTAATGTGATAACCGACCGCAGGCATGTAATGTATGCAATACTCTTATTTATTTATTCTGTGCCTCTTTTACTCAGCAGAATAATCCACAAGACTTTCCCAGACATGTACAAAATGCTTCGTTCTTCGTCCTACAAAAATAGAGTAGATTATTAATGTTTCTCCTACTCTCATAAAACATAAAATTAGCATTACAGATAGTTTTTTTTTAAATTGCAACGTATAGGTTTCCATTTCGTGTGTCAGGTGAAAAATGTGTATTTTGTATTTTATATTTTGTTTCATAGGACTCTATGCTTTCGCATTAATAATCGTACTGCCTGGACTGGAATACGGTTATTGGAATAATATTTTTCAATGACTAGCAAGATTGCTGCTTAATATCTTAATATCGTTACCAGTATCTATGTTAAAGTTCGTATGTTTCTTTTTGTTTGATCCCTATGATATTATAATTAGAGCTTCAGAACATAATACAAGTATTCGAATTCGCCTGCCAATGGAAGAGTACTAGATTCGAGTACTGCTTAGTTTCACTGTCATCGGGACCAAAGTATATCAAAAACAAAATACCACTCTATTGTCACAAAAAGAGTGAATGCAGCAATCGTTCACTATGATTTCAGAGGTCTCCTATGTTTGCCAGCGATCGAAGTAACCTCGTATCTGAACAAGGGAGAGGAATACGGAGGGGATCGCGAGGGAGAAAGTAAGGAATGGGAATTTGTGCGGCATAAAAGAAGAGGATGAAGAAGATGAGGAAAAGCGAAATAGGTCTCTTGAAAGGAAGGACGGGATCTTAAGGGAAGAGGGGAAAAAAGTTCGTCGTCCTCATCGGCAGAGGGACACGCTCACTTGTCAGTGCGTGGGGTTGAGGGAGTGCGTCGGAGTGTGAGTTCGTTCGAGCGTGGAACTTCCACTAAAGGGGGAGTGGCCGTGCACTTCTTGAGCACGGAAGAGAATTCCTTTGGGAAGGATTCTAAGGGGCCGAGGGGGGTGGCAGTTCGAGGAAGAGGTCACGCGCGGTTGGAGGTGAACGACACGTGAAGGGAAGCTTCTGAGGTTCAGGACCGTGGCGCGTGCGATGCGGATTGTGCCCGAGGAAGGTCTGCGCGAAATGTCTCTCTTCCCTTGATGCCCCATGTAAAGTGGGAATCAAATTTCGTTATAAGTTGGGGACACCACTCTTTATCGAGATTTTTACTCTAACTTTGAGCGTTATAGTTTCCTTAGTAGGGCGCTTCATTCGAGCTAGATGTCAGAATGGGCGAATCCAATCTTCCTTATAAAGGTATGGATGGATATAGTGATAATAAGGTAAAAATAACATACATTGCGTATGCGAAAAAATTCAAAATGCAAAAATCTTTTTCCATAACCGGGACTTTAACCCGGATCCCTTGATTTCCGTCCGAGTAGGTACTTTAGCCATCTAACGATCTCCAAACTACGCCCATTTCTTGCCTCAAAGAAAAAGTTTCTTTGCCACAGAAGGGTACAATCATTAGGTTCTTCATGAATCTTTCCTTTATGGCTCCACTTAAAGAATTCCTTTTGTAAATTTACTGGTATTTTTTTCGTGGGTCATATTTTGAAAGACCAAATATAACCTCATTTTATGCTTCAGATCTCCATTTAGAATGGTATTGTCAATTATGTCTCTCGTCTCAATTACATGGAAGGAATAGCCTCTTCTCAAGAAAAATAAGCTGGCATAAAAATAAAAAATATGGTATGCTCAAACCTCTTGATTGATTTTCACTCAAATAGAGGGGAGAGGGAAGCGACGGCGAGTCGCGTAAGAAACAGGATCGCGAAAGTTCAGCGTTTTTCCGAGAATTCGAAAAGACTGGAAATTGGATTCAGCCTACGACTGACTAGGTTGATCACGAAAGACTTCATCAGCACTCCATTGGGATGCTCACCATATTTTTGGCATTAACCATCTGTAATCTTGAAATAAAATGCTGTTCCTAATTCCGTCTGTCCCCAACAAAAATATCCGCGTTTCACTAAGATAATTTTCATATTCCGTAACTTAGAGTGGTTAGAAACGTAGACAGAAAACGTTCAACACAATAGATGATTTCTAAGGTTTTACTTTTAAGTTTTATAGATTCACAGTGAGTGTGGAAATACTAATTACATTATCTATTAATCTCCACAAGATAACCAATTGAAACGATTAGCACATCTTTGGAACTATCGTTGAAAATATTATTTAAGATAATTTTGCAGTTTGTTTTTGCAGTAGTGTTTTGCAGTAAAAACAAGCGTTATCAATTTTGGAACATGTTTGCCAATTTCTTACTATTTTACGTAATTTCATTTGCTTGATATGATCTAAATAATATTGTAAAATATAGAAAATACAAATTGATTATGAAAAATAAACTTGCGAAAAACAGAAGCCATATTCTTGTGGTTGGGTCATATGTAAACAACGGAAATTGTTTAATATCATATTAAAATATGAAAAATATTTTCCCCAAGTACACGATCCTAAAATTTAGTGCATTCAAACATGTAGCATAATGATATTTGGAAGCAAACGCTATGAAAGTCACCGGAGATTAACTAACTTACCTATGATCATTGCTGACACAGTAATAATATTCCAGACGTTAATTTAGTCTCCATAACCCATTTTTTCCTTCCCAAAAAGAGGTAGGTTATAGTAATTTGGGAGACATTCAAATATTATTTTTGCAAAGCGAGTTAATTTCAATTTATTTACATTTCTTTGTGACTTCTAAGTTACAATGAGTGTAATTGGTAAAAACCCATTGTGAATCCAAGTTACAATGGTTAAAAATTTGTAAAACCTTTACATTAGGATGTGCACTCTCGTTCATGTCAAATATAAATCCACAAAAACAATTTACTTTAGTATTTAAACAGAGATTCACATCACACTTTGAAAATTTTATCATCACCACATCAGATTCATTCATCACTTTCACATCTTACGGTGGCTTCTTACAGTGGACCATCTTATCTAAAACTTCGACCAAATCCATTGTTTCTTATTTCTTCAGTTGGAACTGCTGAAGTTGATCATCTCTTTTTTTATTGATTTTTTGTTCTCTAAAGAACTAGAAGGAACTAGAAGGTCATTCTCTCCTCCAAATATTTCCATTTTCCTTTTGACATTTTCCTTTGTATCTATTTGTATTTTCATATTTCAAAATCCTACATTAATATTTTATCCTTATTTTACATAACGCACATTCTCTTTTATACAAAATCCAAGAATATGCTACTCATAGATTCAAATAATGGATCACCATTAGATGATACCATTCCCTTGATTGAATTAAGTTCGATATAATGCCATCTACTTAATCAACTCTCGTGGGGCAGCATCTTTGGACGGTTGACATTATTGATGTTCATCTTTGTCCTATCCCACCTTTTGACTACACCTCTTGGTTGAATACCACATGTGCATTCCGCCTAAGGACTAGCTTATTATCATTCCACTTCACTGCAGTTAAAGTAGCTCCATTGATATTAGCCGAAATTTCCCATACTCCCATATTTTACTTATTGATTACCTCATCTGAAGAAAAGTTAGTTTTTTAAATTTATTAGGTTTCAAAATGCCAACCCTCTGGAGGAAAATTTTATCAAATTCTACCGCTAAATGATTGTTGATAAACCAGTTGTCAAAAAAATTTTGAAACCTGTTTCAAGGCATTTTTTTAGTAACATTATAACTACATTCCCACTAATCCTCACTATCAGGTAAAGAGATACATAGCTTTTTGCCTTACCAGGGTACACTTCCAGGTTATGCACTCTACCATTATTTCTGGTAGTATTGAAAAGTCCTATTTACTTTAGTAGATAATGATGTTCATGTCCTTCATTTTTATTGTTTTTATTTCAATTATATTTGTCCTACGACTTGCAAATAATATTGGTTTCTAATCAGCTGACTCTACATTTACTAAAGAATCTTCAGAATGATACCCTTTAATATTTATTATGCTAATATATCTTGCCTTTTGCCATAGAATTTAACTGATACGTTTTTAGGGATTGTAATTAAATATACTGAATAAAGAAGGTGAGTTATAATCATGCCAGAAAAAAGTGGTAAAATTATCTCTGTACCCCATTCTTATATAACTCACAGAACTATGTATTTAAAAAATTATTGATAAGCCTAGAAATTAAATTTGTTCCAAATATAATGTATTTATTACATAAAATCTTACCGAACAATTATCTAGCTTTTTCTATTCCCGTAAAAAGAAAATTGCATAACTTAATTTAAGACTACTAGAAATAATTCCATTATGTGCATATTTTTTCAATAGAGAAACACTGGGGTAATAAATAGATTATAAAAATTAGAATTGAGGGATAATCGGGCAGTCATAGTGTTACTTTGAAGTCAAAAAGTGTATACCGAGGTAAAAAAATGAAAACAAAAGAAAAACTCATAATTTTGGCATGTGACCTCGAGGCCTAAAAGGATTATAAAAGGTGAGTTTTTATTTGTAAGGCGATTTCAATATTAATCTCTTGGTGGCTCTTTATTTTACCTAAAATTTTGTAAAATGTTTTGCACGTTTCTTACATTCGCCGAAACCCCAAGCGGATATCCACACTCAAATTCCGCTAGTTAACTTCAAACCCGCGAGGGGTTAGATTTGCAACAGGAACCAGGAGTGCACTTGAGGAACGGTGAAATACGGCCTGGCAACAGTTGTAGGACGGAGAAAACGTGTGGCCACGGTCGCGAACAGGGGTTTTTTTTGCGATGGCCCCGAGGGGGTTTCTTCAAACGAAAGGAAAAAGGGAGGGGGCAGCAGCCCACTTTGTTCCCCATGATGGCGCCGATGGCATGAAAACTTTTCAAGGCTTCGGCAATCGCTGGGAACAAATAGACGGCATAGTTCGCAGTTTGTTTGGTGGAGGGTCAAGCATTATTTCAGGAACATTAAAACGCAGCGAGGGGTCTATAAATAGAACTTCTGAAATTATATTAATATACCGGAAACGGTAGGTTTCTGATGGATACCCCTTCAAAGACACTTCTTCGTTTACGCATAATTTATGTCACCCTTCATTCTATCCAATATGCTTTATCTTTTCCTCCCTCACCCTCGCTTACCCAACATTGTACTCTCTATCATATTCTTCAATTAATCATCTCCACTCAGCACGCACTGCATCTACCTTTCCTGCCTTTTTTGAATTTCTCCTCCCCTACCATTCTCAAAACTTCTTTGATCCTCTTCCTTTCCGTCCAATTGACCTATTCCATCCTTTTCCATTCCAACATCTCAGAAAATTCCAGCCTATACTTTTCATCTTAACTCAACGACCAAGTTTCCGAGCCATGCATATCAGCATCTCAACATTTTCGCCAGTCTTTTCTTTATATCCTTGGATAATGTCCTTGTCATCAATTCTTACCTTCTCGTAAAAGCTTCTTTACTTAATGCGATTCTTTTTTTAATATCCCTACCGCATTTCCTATTTTGTCTAAAAATCAAAACGGTCCTACCCGCTCAAGTTTATACGCTCCCGTTTTAATGTTTAACGTAGTGTACTCAGCAATGACTGCAACCCCTGGGCTGATTGGTTAAATAAAGCTTGTTCGTCCGCAAACCTGACTGATTTGATAAGTTCCCCACCTACTTT
>LYUA01004100.1:34567-45659 GCA_002093875.1 Calopteryx splendens | reverse complement strand
GCATCTCTTGTTCCTTTACCCTTTCTAAATCCAAACTGGTTCTCTCCAATATTCTCTTCAATTTTCCTTTCTATTCTCCAAAGTGATGGCAGTATTGTAATAATTTTTCGGAAATTTTAAACCCTGAACCTCGGGTTTCGTACGTCCCTTTGCGTTTGAAGAATATTTAAATCGTTTAAACCGTACAGTAGGAATACATTACTCATAATTTGGTCAAGTCGTATTCCTTGAGTTTCGATCAGAATAAGGTAGCTGCCATTTTTATCTTCTAGTACACAGGTGATTCTTGTACTATCAAAATCTCAGCGAAGAAAATGGTTTTGTTCAGTCTCAATTTTTTATTTGAAACTGGTAATTAAACAGCCATTGAACTATTTGGCAATAATATAATTATTTTCATGTCCTTCCTCAAGTAGTGAGGTATTTTACCTGTTCACCACTTGTGAACGCTTCCTCCTCAACAACTTTATTTTTTCATCATTGGGTTTTGGTTTATTTTCGCTGAAGTGCAATGTTTACAAATACTTGAAGACTTTCAGGATCGCATTTCTATGCCTCCTGTTTTGGGCAAGAGGAATTATCTCAAACGGTCGAAACTTTCAATTAAAGAAGATATAGTTTTGAGGCTCAGTGAGTGAAATAACATATCCTGTGGAAGAATGAGAAATATCTCGGAAATCACTCATTTTGGTCATTTTTTCATTTCAAAAATTCATTATTTTCGGAAATGGGTCCCAAGTGAGCTCAAATAAACAGAGGGAATAATGAAGACTCCGTGGTTTAGAGTTAAGATAATAGTTTCCAACTCTGGATATTAAATTCACTCTCTCCTACTTGCCTTTGTCACCCACCACCAACGACAGTGCTATGTTGTTAGTCCGTCTAAGTTAAGCCAGTTTCAGGACTTTCAAGCGCACCCGACACACCTATTTTGTCACATAAATCCCTCTTTAGCTCCTAGAATATTCAGTCAGGGGCATACTTCAAAGTTTCTCCCACCAGCCTACTTACCACCTGATTTTTACCCTGCACTAAATATCCTTCCAGCCAAATAATTATGAAAATTTGTTTTGATGCATGATTTCAGTCTCATAAACTACCTTCCTAATTACCCAATTTCATCTCTCCTTTTACTTTTTTGTTCTACTTTGCAAGGGAAAGATGAAATTCCAATCTTGAGTATACGCGTTGTTTCGTGAAAATATTATCAACGTTTATCAATTCATTCAAATTTCGAATTTTTATCTAATTCGCTCAATTCATAGCCTATATATCTCAGATTCTCCAACTGCCTTCTCTTTTAGTGTTAACAGTGAGTAATTTTGGCAGTTTTATTTCAGATAATACTTTAACAGCAAAAATTTTGATCTACACAAATTTTCTCTCCGTATTATCTCCTGAGCTGAATCACCTGTATTTTTATTATTATCATTTTTACTCTTGTTTAAAAAAAACGCGTATTTATAACGCATATTTCGTTCCAGTCCTCATCAAAGATTTCCATCCATGTTTTATTCCACCAATAGATTGAGTAAGTCGTTGTGCATTAAAACGTGTCAAATGTGAAAAAAATAATGCGTCCTAGGAATATGACCAATTAGATAAGGTTTACCCTACTTCTCCAACGACCATCCCGCCAAGTACATACACGCCCTAATCGTTAAAAAAATAATGTAATTTGTCTTAGTTCATTGAAAAACATCCGGTAGATGGCGAGCAGCGAAGGGAACTGAATGACTATTCAGTAATATTCTCCGGGAAACCTATTCGTAACCTATTCATTCACATTTCGTTCATAAATTATCTATGAGTAGCTAAAATATATTAAGAACTGAAAAATATATACTTAATTAGAAGCAGGAGTACCGGTATTTATCAATATTGTATTTCGATATTCTCTATACTTATATGTAAAGTTATTATTCCATTTAATGTCATATCTTTAATTATGGGAGTGAGAAGAAATTTTTTTCCTACTTTTGGCTTTCCAGAGTCGTTATAGGTAAAATTTTCGAAAAATTAAAAAAAATATGGTCTATACGGTAGTCCTCATAATTTTCTTATCGAAACGATTAATATAATTTTTTCGGTTTTAATATATATATAGATGTACAGAAGACACCTAAAGCCCATGCCAACTATATTGCAGAATTGAGGAGACATTAAAGGAAATCATATCGAGCAAGGGAATGGGGATAGATAATACCCCTGAAGAATTACTTAAGAAATTAGGAAGACATGAAAAAAAGAGTTTTCATGAAGTTATTCACATCATTTATGAGAATGGAAAGTGGCCAGAATACATTTTAAGATTACTGTTAGTTACAATCTCAATAAAGGAAAAGTACCAGTATGTGAGGAGTCTATAGAAATTACTTTGATTTCCCACGCACCAAAGTTAGTACACAAATGGTACTTACTATATAAGAGGATAGAGAAGGAGGCAGACGATAACTTAGGATAGGATCATTTTGGGTTGAAAAAAGTTAAATGTTTACGTGACACCATAGCAGTAATAAGGTCATTGAGAGAAAGGAATGCATAGTATTATCAGGATTTATTTTTAGGGATTCGTGGATTTCGAGACTTCGTTTGCTATGGTACATTAAAAACACCTAATGAAGGCCTTTCAGAAGATAGAAGCAGACTGGAGGGATAGGAGACATTCGTTGCCTGTATATGTCTCAGACTGCACAGGTGAGGGAAGCAGGTGGAGAAATAGGATGGGCAGTAGTAGGTTGGGGGTAAACATGGTTGTCCGTTACCACCCGTGATTTTCAACTTATATTCAAGTAATTTAGCTAGTGTTTTTGATGAAGGTGTGTAATGTTATAGGGATATTATAAGAAGAGTGTCATTAGGTAAGGGATTTTTTACGGGGAGGAGAGAATTGATCGCAAGGACCCTAAGCTACGATCTAAAGAAAATACTTGTGAAGAGGTTGATATGTAGTAGATTTTTGTATGACTCGTAAACTTGGTCGTTGAGGTAGAAGGACGGAAAATGTGAATTGGATGGGAAGGACGGAGAGGTTTTGCGCACGGAGGGTTGGACATAATGCTATTGGAAGTTATCCAAAGAAGGCAGGAAAAGTGGATGCAGGGCGTACTGAGAGGGGCGATGGACCTTTGAAGATAGTGATAGATGGGAGAATGTTCTGCAAGCGAGGTAGGGCAGAAAAAAATTGGCATATTAGACTTAATGAAGGGTGCCTGAAAATGTACGGAAATGATGGAATTGTTTAAGTAGGGTTCAGGTTGTGTGTTCATCAGAAATCTACCATGTCCGGTAGATTACCAAAATTTAAAATTAATATCATCAATTTCAAGTTCAAAGTGTTATTATTACCCGCGCTCTGGAAGAGCTTTGTCTGACACATTTGGGCCTGAGCCTCTTCGGGTTGTGAACCATAAGCTATGCTATGCTAGATGTTCAGCAATAGCGTGAAATCATAGCGAGTCATCGTCAGTTGCCGGAACCTAGCTCGATCTGACATTCGTCCGTGGGATGAGGGAAACCGCACCCAGACCGTGTGATACCTTATAAAAAATTATTTACTTAGCTATTGTAGTGAAAAAATTGTTGTGCCCGTGAAGAGGCCTGGGGGTATAAGTAATACTGTGTATATCTTTCTTTGTAAATCGCTGAAATAATTTAAAGCATAGAATAAGGAAATAAAGCAAGTAAAAACTCTGTCAAAAGCGTTTGTGTGGAGATTGGGGCAAAGAAGGAGACCTACATCTTTTAGCGATAGTAGCTTTGGACTGGAGACTCACACTAACACCTTAAAACTAAGGCCTTAAAAACGAAGTCATGATGCCGACCAACTTTCCGTGTAGCTTAGGATGAAAATTAATAAGAACTGTTGTATATCAAATGCAATGCTTGGGTCCAGTTTTTTCCCTGCTTCTCTGCTACTCCACTAAATGTTTCCATATGCTGAGAGATCATGCAGGTACATTTTTTATCAACATCGTTCGTATTTTATTACTTATTGAAACTTTTTCTGGAAAATAAAACACTTTTTGCCCCGCTGTGTGGTTGTTACTATTATATTTGCCTCCAGATTTTATGCTCAACAGTGACCTTCATTCTCTACTTTTATGAGTTTCCATGGAATATTCAATATGAATAATTCCGCTTCCTAAGGATCAAAGGTTTAAATGCTGGATGTTCATTGAGTATGGTTTCAATACTCTTGGATTATGAAGTTAAAAAGTTTTATAGGTCAGAACGGCATATTTTCTCTGCCATGTTGAGTAACAGTGATGAATTGTCTGGATTCCCTTGGTCAATGAATAGTATGTTCTTTTTTGAATGAAGTTTAACAAGAACGTTCCATTTTTTGTCAAAAGCATAAAAGTCGTCCATCCTTTCTCTATAAACACTTTGCCCCGTTTTAACGGAAATTTGATTTCCAATATTCCCAGAGGCCAGACGCGTAAGCCTTGTGCTATTTATAGGTGCCTGAAAGACTATTTTCTATGGAAAAGATGAAGAAAAATTTAACTACTTCGCTGAAAAATACCCGAAAATTTCATTAAATCCTACTGTATTTTAGACGTAGGTCAATTCAAAGGACGAGATATGGCGATTAAAGCAATTATAATAAAATGCATTATTGAATTAAATGAACAGTCCTTTCAGTTTCACACTTTTTTGTTTGTTGATAGTAAATTAAAATTAAAGTGAATGTATTAAAGGTAGTGGTGTCCAGTAGGTAGAGCGCGGGACAACTAGCTAGAGGACCCAAGTTCGATTCCGGGTGATCCCTCTGGGTACCTGTAGCTTCACCCAAACTGTGTGATGTGATTTTTCGGGTATTAGATCTTCTTAGGAAACTGGAGGCGACACAACGGGAAAGGAACTGGCCCCCTCTACCTCTAATGGTGTGAACTTCTCACACCATTTGACTTTGTATTGGGTGAGCTCCACTCTCACCTATCATACCAACCTTCGGGTTGGTAACTTGTTTTTTATACATCTGTTTTAAAGGGATTTATGCATAGTAATGCTTCCGTTACGAAATGGAAATAACGATTTTACCCATTAAATAAGCTGAAATTAAACGTTACACGTGAAAATTGTCACCTTCAGTTTTATTACGAATAACCTTTCTGAAATGGACAAAATGTTCTAAATTTTATTTAGGCCTTGAGAAACTGGTATTTAATTAGGATTATTTCAAATTAATTATACACAAAATACGTAACCTTAAGGTCCAAAACCTATTCTTGATTTTTCTTTCATACTCCGCAAACAAGTTTTCGAAGGCGCTTTCATCCGTATCTGAAATCTTTCCCACCCGGTAAAACGCCATTGGGGTATCGGAAACGAAATCTTCCTTTCCCTTTTGGCCACTTTATTAAATGGCTTCCTTTTTTTCCGCTTTTTCCTCGAAAATATTACGATCTGATCCTCAACCCAAATGCCACGGTGTGAAAAACTTGACACCGGACTTCTTCTCACCCAAGAGGTAAGGAGGTATATATATATATTATATATATATATTATCACAGAAATCTGTGAAAGAGCCGCTCTGAATGCCCCCTTAAGTACTGCTACGACGTGGGTGAATATGAATGGCTAATAAAAAATTGATTAGTTTTGTTCAGTGATCAATTCATCCATCTCCTTCAAGTGTAATTTTTATTGATTTTGCTCTTCTCTGGTATACAGCACTGTTCGTTCCTTGAAAATCTTTTTTTATCTTCAGCTTGAATTCTAATTGAAGATGTAGTGATACAAATAAATACCCATGTGTGATAAATGTCTTTATTCTACAGCTATAATGATACTGGTTTTTGTTGCTGCATTGTTCGTTGCATAGATGATGCTTCCTCATAAATGCCTCATTCCCTTCTGTTTTCTGCATTTTTAAAAATGCCTTTGGTATATTTTCCTCACATCGATCACTTTCGATCTTTGTCAACTAATGCGCCTCAGTCCAGTGCGAGCTTTTTGCACAAAACACGAGCTGAAGGCTCACTGAGCCAATCAAATGACGGAGGAGAAAGTAGTTTCATTATTTATAATTAGGTAATAATAATGAAAAAATAAATGATTTATTCTAGCTTTAGACTATATTTTCAGCATTTAATACAATTCCTAAAAAAAACCTCCCAATGTGTCAAAATATCTTAGACCAGGCCTGAATTTCTGCCTCCAAAAGAACTTTAGCTTTCCGTTTGATAGCATTGAAATAAAATTTGGGTTATCATGAAATTCGTTGCACTACTTCAATTCAACTTTTTTCATCACTATAATAGGCTCTTTAATTATCAATAATTGAATAAATGGAAATGGAAAAACAATGTAGTTTAGGATAAATATTTTGTCATTGTGAAATCAACTTTTCCTGAAGAGAGAACTATAAAATTGTATCTGTTTGTAAAGGGTTTTTATGGAAACCTACCACTTAGGAGTGGTCTTTGGTTAAGACAAATAAAATCATTATATCAGTTTACATTCGTCTGCTATAAATCAAAATAAATAAAATGAGAAAACTGATTCTTTATATTTACCCCAGCATAACGTTTTCTAGGAAATTACTACTTGTGAATTGTAAATTAAAGGTTATACTAGGGGTCGTTCATATTTACTTTCATTTTGAAATCTACAAAAAAACACTGGATAGACCATTTGCTTGCTCTATACACTCTTCTTTGAATCGGCTTTCAACGGTTCTAACCCGGGCATCAATTTTATCTTCTCGGGTCCTCTTCCCTTACTCTATTCACTTCATCAACCCTCATCACACCTCTCTAAGCACTTTTTTTTACCCCCCAACATTGATTTACCTTACTGATAACGAGATAAGCAAAAAAGAGAAAAAACCGAACAGGAAAATATGAGAAGAACGAATGAGCAAAAAGCACCGAACCCGAAATACGCCTGGGCCTTTAGCCAATCAAATGAGCGTCCCTTCGGCTCGACTTCCATTTGCACACATCGCATACGTGGGCACCCCTACCTCTCTCCCCTTCGCCTCCCGTTCCCAATTTCATTTTCCCCCCATGATTCTTTCCATCTTCCACTCTTGAAACGACGATTTTATTCTCAAAGGAAGACACCCTGATAAATCCCCGGGGAAGGGTATGGAGTATGAAATTAAAAATTATACCCCTAGGCTGGGGGTCACGATGGACGCCTATTTATCTTCTGCTATTTAACGTTTCCTTATTGTTTTAAATGGCATTCGGATTATTTTCTCTCTTTCAATGCGAGTGTTTCGATGGTCAACTCGTTAAAGAATGAAAGAGGAAGGGAATGATGTAAAACGGTTCTGTCTCTCGAAACAGTAAATCCCAGAAGCCTTTTCAGCGCCACCCTATCGTTTCTTTGTGAGACCGTCATCACATACGGAGAGTAAAGTCCGTAGAGGTGGATGGAATGGATCTTCGCTGCTTATTTGAAAGAAAGTTTCTTTTAGCAAAATGCCATTTAGATGATTAGTTCAATGAGATGTTTGTGTCCTTTGAATCATTAGTTTGCTATGTTTATAAAAATCTTAAAGTCCAAAACATGACTGAAATCAGCACAATTTTAATTCAGTTACCATTACAAAAGACCTATTGGTTGTAAATATTCCGGAATTTAACATGTCATCGAGGGGGTGTATGCGCAACCAAAGATAAAATGAGCTATTTATGTAACTCCATATTAAATTCCTAAAATTTAGCAATTTTATGCCATTTTTCTGGCTTATTGTCATAAGTTATTATCCTGCTTGGGACTCAGATCCTAATTATTTCTTGTTACTCAGCTAACGCGACCTCTGCTTTTTGTTTAAGTGTCATACAAATACATATTAGTGAAGAATAACGTTCGCGTGTGTGCATATTCGTTGATAGCGCGAAGTCCAATTTTCATACTGAAAATTGCATTGTCACACTCTCCTTCTTCCCCGTGGGTGGGGGATGATGTAATATTTCTAGGTGTTTCGAATTTATTGGTAAAGCTTTTAAAGTTATCTACTTATATATATTTTGATCCTTTCCATCTGAAGATTTCCAATAAAGTTTTCTTATGAACCAACAGCAAACATTTCACAATTTCGCGCTTTTTATGGACAACTGAGAGTTGGCCTATGAAAGTGACTGGTGCCATATCGTTTAAAAGTTATTTAAAGTAATTCAAATGAGGTAATTAAATTATGAGGAAATGTGAGTTCAATTTATAGTGAATATTAAAAAAAATTCCTTGTAAAACGGTGATCAACATATCCAGCAAGTAAACCAACATTCTGCACTTAAAACAGTGATGAGGACAGAGGTTGATTTTAAAATCTACAATGAAGATTATAATGTGTCCAATTCACCATTTTCCCTTCTCTAAGTGTGAAGCATGTGCAATTGCAAATAATAATGTGACTCCTGCTGTCATTTTTGACCCAAATACTCAGCTTCAAGTTGTTAAATTGTTGATAAGGTAATATGTAACGGTAATTGTGGAATTCTTCGAGCATTTCACAAATATATTTTTTTAAATAATCGAATGGCAAATGCACGAAAGAAAAAAATGGGAGAAAAATAATATTTTCCATATCACAATCCTTAATCTTCCACTATGAACTGTATCTCCACCATCGCACGTTTTGAAATATAATGGATTACATTTCAGCTCTCCGAAGTACAATATGTAGTTCTTCGTTTCATCTCGACTGCCGAACCATAACAAATCCTACCTAATTTTTATAATCCACATCCAGATGCCATTCCAGTTTATTGACCATCTAGATAAGATATTTTTTTGCACCGCTTGGAGCTCCAGTTATTAGTCATTTTTCTTTTCATGGCCTTTTTTTATTATTTTAGTATGGAAATAATCATATTACATAAATTTAAACATTAATTTTTAAACGTCACCAAAGCAATCTAACTGTTGATAAAACGGAAAGAGAACATTTAAGGAATCGGAGCTTTTCAGAGGTCAAGAAGTTAGGATTCGACTTCCAATAGGAACTAATGGATATTAAAGTCGCATGTTGACGCGATAAGAAATTCAGATGAGGGAAATTTAGATTGAAGAATGAGACGAGGGTGGATGCAAGCGGAATAGTTCGGAATTTTGCTCCTTCCCGGTGGAATTATACACCTTCACCCTTTCACTCGAAAAAACACTTCGGTCTATGACACGCTTGGGGGCAAAGGGAATATGTAATACACCCAGAAGGTTTACACATAGGTACATAGGCTGCACGGCTCTGATAACGCCTTAATTTTCAGACCGGACAACGAGCCCTTAATCACTCACTGTATTGCTCAAAGGTCAAAGAGAATTTTAGCTTTCAGCCTGCCGGAGAATGCTGGGAAGATAATTAGTCCAAAGGTCTCTGCGATATGTTATTGTGGATTTTATCCTTTTGAAAAGAACAAAGAGTAGACAAGTTTGAAAATACAAGGCAGATCAAGGAACGACTGAACCGTAAAATTTGAGTTAAACGTCACGCAACAAAGTTTTGGTAGTAGTATTTAGTTTTAGTAGGTGCTTCGACATCTAAGGTCGTTTCGCCTAATAAGTTTTATTTAATTTATTTTTTTAAATGATTATCATTTATTTTACAGATGTCAAGTGTTATTAATGATTATTTTAACGTTCGGGTGTGCCATCCTACTCCTTAAGTAACCATTTCTTTATTTCTCTATACTTCTTGTCCCTCTTCATTCCATCAAACATAGCTAATCTTTTCCTTCCTCTACCTGGCTTACCAAACATTCTACTCTCTATCACACTCATTAACATTCTACATCACCACTCCTTTACTTCAAATGATGTATCATTCAACACTCTGGTCAAAATAGGTGCGGATCACTGTAAGAAAACGAAACGTTTTATATGGTTAAATCAATCACAGTAATCAACTCGGAGGTCGGTATGGTAGACGAGGGTAGAGCTCAACCGGTACTAACTTAAATGGCGTGTGACATTAATTCACTCATCAGAGTTGAGTCGCCAGTCTCTTTGCCTGTACTTCCTTTGATTTCTCAGGATGCCTGAAAAATGATACTCAGCTAGGGTAAAGCTGAGATGCCATGAGGCGTCACCCGGAATCGAACCCGGGCCCTCAGGTTAGTAGCTCAGCGATCTTCCTACTGGAATACCACGACCCACGTAGTTAAATATAAAAAATGTATTCATTTGGAGATTAGGTTTACAATTTTTTTGACCAAATTTTAAATATGTGATTAGTCATGGTTAGAACTTATTAAATGGAACTCGTTTTTTGTTCCAAATTATCATCCTTGTTGGACCATTTGTCCTTTTTAGCATCAATTAATTTTCCTAGACCTCAAATCCCTGCCTTTTTGCAATGAATGGCATATTTTGTACGAAATTCATCTATCTTTGCTGCATAGTCTAGTTCTCTCTGCAGAATGGATTAGGTAGTCACGTTAATTCACCTGCTATAATGTGTGGCCTCATTCTTTATTTTTACCTAAGTTTCTACTACCTGAAAATATCAGGGTACGGTTATGACACCACAATTCCGGACATTTAATCTAGATGATCCCTCTAATAGGCAACATGTTTGTTTTCTTCTCGATTTCACTCTCTATCCTACATATGCGGAAATAAACTCTTCTCATCCAGAATGAAAGATCACTTAGGCGTCCATCATATTGGTGAGAGCACCAGCATTCTATTAAATTATCAAGTGCTCTATGAAATTGAAGGCCAATTTTCATAACCTCTTCATGCTAAAACTCCCGTTTTGGTGATTTATAATTTATAATAATCTCCTGGAGATTATTATAAATCTGGAGACTATTTCTCAAAGCTACCTTTGAATTTACAATTTCTTGTAGTTTACTCGTAAAGATACCTATATTGAAAATAAAAATGCAGAATTTATCAACTTTCCATAGTAGGTATAACTGGTTTATAATGGTAGTTTAGAGAAAGTTTAGCTAGAATTTAGAATACATTTTTGTTACTTTTATATAACTTTTCATTGACCTTTTTTTAAGAAATAGGCCGCTGTTTATGTACCCATACTATTAGAATTGCACATATTGATATATAATCGCAACTGCGGAACAATTAAGAAAATGATTGCCGATATTTTTGCTTGTAAAATGTATTCATAAGT
>LYUA01004099.1:52853-65602 GCA_002093875.1 Calopteryx splendens | reverse complement strand
AACAAAAGAACAACCAATAACGCACTGATTACAGAATACAAGTACCAACAATATAAAGGCGGAAATATTTCCTCCCACCATTCGATAGTGACCTCTCGTACAGTAGCTGATATCTATCCTGAAATAGATAAATGAAACAGTCGTGTCACTTCCATCTGTGTTGAAATTTTGGAACTAAATAACTCTCAGTTGGTCTCGCTCTTAAACTTAATTTTAGAATTATTGGCCGAAGGATCACGGTTACTCCCCAATGTAAACATTTTGTGGATCACATTACATATATTATCTATGGATGTGTGTGGAATAGTGAATGATGAAGAAAAATAATGACTTTCTTGACACTGTTTAAGCATAGGAAGGGGTAGCAGAAGAGGAAAGCCTTTCTGCACTTTTCATTGTATATTTCTAATTGAAGATGGTTAGGTGGCTCATTTTTTTGTGTATATTCTTTTTTACCTTCTCATATGCATGTAGTCATTCATCTAATCCCCTCTTAAAAATCAAATTGTCATCCATTTGGAAATCCATGGAAACAGTAAAATCTGATAATTCTGTTGCCATTCCTATCACTTTGTATATTTATTTGATGTGGTAAAATTTGACAGCTCTTCTTCATCCTCATCTCCTTCCTCTTTGCTGTCAATGGTAATGAGATGCTCAAGCTGCTCTTCACTTAGCTCTTCATGATGTGGAATTAAAGCTCTTCAAACAGTATGTCAAGGCTGCATGTCTTTCAGCCTTCTCCTTTGTCTAAGTGACTAAGTGCAATGGTAACAATCTGCTTAACTTCATCGCTGACATTCGGAAATCCTTTGAAATCACTGATTATCTCTGGCCACTGTAAGCCAAGTGATACGACCAATGATAAATGCAGACAATGTAACTATTTTTTGCCGACTTAGCTGCCTGTTTGGTCAGAGCAAACGATCTTCCCCCTAGGAAAGAACATGGAAACACAAAAGTGACCAATGAAAAATTTCGACTGTGTGCACACTAGATCTGAGGTCGAAAAGGAAACATTCTTACTTCCGGTGTGCTTTGATATGATAAGTTGATAGTGTAGTGAAATTTACTGTAGGTATGCAGTCAAATCCGCTACAAAAGTCTGTTTCAATAAGTTCACTGGTTACCTACAATGCCAATAAATTTTGTGAGATTGACAGTTTTACTTGACAAATGGTTGGTCAGAACCATGAATACACAGATCTCCTGTAGTTGAGATAAGTAGAACTAAAAACGTGGATACAAGTTTCCAAGTCCAAGTTACAAGTCCTTAAAAGTTTCTGGAGGTCACAGATAATGGGAGTGATGAGGAACAGAATCTAAAATAGTTTTCAAACACTTCACTTAAAATCAGGGCAGTCTGTGCATGATGTTCTCATATTGCTGGTTTGAGGTGGGAATGACTGTTGGTGAAGAAACAACTCAATTGATGATGAGGAGCTGTTTTGAAAATTGAAAATGCTCCAGTGTGGGAGATGGGGAATGGGAGAATGGGTGGTGCATTTCACTCCTGGGAAGATGGTCCCAGTCCATTTAAATCTCTGGAAACCCCCAGTTAAACTCCCAGGCTGAGGGGTTTTCTAGGCGGCATGATAATGGAACCAGTAATTTGTAAGAGCATGAATTATATGTATAGTGGGGCTTTTTGTATGAAGTAATCTCTATCCTTACCTGTCTAAACAAACCTTCTTCGTTGATTGCTGTGGTTAGTGCAGAGCATGGATGAAATCAAAATTGAAGAAATACATATTAGGTAGATCTTTAGGGCATGGCAATTCAATTTGGGGCACACTACTGCTAGATGGACAAAGTTTTGAAGAATCCCAGTGGATGTTGTTGCTAGATTTGAATTTAAAATCTTTGTGTGAGCAAGTGGCTTCAAAGTGTCCTGAGTTGAAAGTGAAAATCCTCTTTGAGTAGATGGGAACCCATTCTTTCAGAATAGTTTTAAGCCTAAAGCAGGCTGGTGAAATGATGATACTTGTGATACTGAGATCCATCTACTTTCAGAGTGAGTTGGAAAAATTATTATGCATTTTCAGCTGGCTAGAACTGAATATATTTATTTTTGAAGAGGAAACCATTACTAAAAAGGCGGTAAATAAAATGTTATAAATTACTGTTATAAAAAAGATTATGAGGCTGAGTGGCTGAGGTGCATTTATTGTAAAGGTTTCCTCTCGATCACACATTTTTAAGAAGTGCTCTGGGACTTAGCTTTTAATTTTTCATCATCTTTCCTCAGCATCTCTCAACCCTTTATTCTCACTTGTGCTTTATTAAGCATTTTTTGTCATTCTTTTTGCTTATGGCTTATTTTTATTCCTGCTCAAGGTTAAAAATCCCACCTTTGCACTCTTCTTCACATTTTGAGCATTTTATCGCATTTCATCGCAACTCAATTATGGTTCAAATATACATCCGTGCCTAGGAAATTGTGTGAGCTGATGAAGCTGACCCTAAATGTTGGTGAGATCCAGTGACAATAATAATAATGATTTAGTTGGGTTTTAGTGTGGGAAATAATCCCTGTGAGGACTATATATAAAAACTGTTGTGAATGCTCCCCATCCCCCACCACCACCAGGTGGTGGGGGATGGGGAGCATTCACAACAAATTTAATTTAATTTCACACAAATTTAATTTTTTACCCTTGAAAGTTGAGTTGCTCTTGAATTACATTGATCCTTATATTTGAGTAAATAAGGTGCATATGTATTTTGACCAAATCCTTGGCTGGTGACCTCAAATAATATTTAAAAATAGCCATTCATGGGGAGACACCCACGCTGTGGTTTGATGTTTCGGAAGGCATTCATCTGATGGACCCAAGGCAGAAGCACAGCACCATGCCACTTAGCATGCGTGGTGTGACCTCAGATTATTTTAATGTGGCCTAAGGTGTAGAACTTCCAGAATTTATATTCTGTTTTAAGTAAATTTAAGTTGTTTAAGGGAATCTATTGAGTAGGAGGAAATACTGAATAAATAACTGTATTATATTTTTTGTATTTGATATTTTTTAATGTATTGATCATTAATAGCAGGTTACAAGAGAGGTGTAGTGTTACAGATTTCTTGATTTTTTTAAAAGTGCATTTTCAGTTGGGGTTGACTTTTTGGATTTGGAAATTCAAAGTCAGGGAGTGCTTCCATGCCCAATTCATTTGCTCACTTGGCAACTCAAGGGAACGGCCAAATTCCTTACCATCTTTGAACACTACTTATAATGATGGAGTAGATTTGATTATGAATCAGTCAATGATGATCATTCTCTTAGCGGGAGGTTTACAGATGTGTGTGAAGTTCAAAAACTGTTTCATTGTTGAAGATAGTAAATTTTTATTAATGTGATAATGGAGGTCAATAAAGCAGAGGAATGAAGCATTTTCATTGGTGCCATTTAGCACTTCCAATGTTGCAGATGGTGTAAGGTTTATAGTGTTATAATATGGTTTGGTGCCAAATATGCCATGGTTTTTCAGGGTTGAATGGCCTTAAGAAGGTCAACGATTCCTTCCATAGAGATAAATCACTAACTATAAGTAATGATGTTAAGCCAATGGTTGGGTCATCATAGATCAAAATCATGAGTGTGCAACATGATCTAACGTATGTATTTTAAAAGAAAATTTTTAGAAAGCTTGTACGAAAAGCTAGCAAGTTTGTAATATGCTTTAAGAGAGTCTTTCTCTAGGCTGCTTTTATCTCATAGTAATACATTGTCGTTTAGGATTTGGAATAAAGATGTTGAAAGAGCCTAGCTTGTGAGAACCACATTTCATTTCTTAAGGTTTTTAAAAGTTTTTTTTATAATTTTATTTGTTAAATGAATAAATTATTACACATATATGAAGAGTTAAAGTTTTGTAGAAAGTATTTCTCTGCATTGATAGTTTTTTAGAGTGGAAAGGTTACACTAGTAGTAAAAAGGATATGTTAAGTTTTAAATACATATTCTCAATGCTTGATAACTAACTGTAGATCAGTTAATCATTAAGAAAGCCTGTAAAGTTTCTATATTTTTAGGTATTAATTGTCAGAACCATTTGATGCAAGTGACAAAGTATTAATTTGCCTGTGTTACAAACAGTTATATACACATATTGAAGTCCACATTTCCTTCATTCAGCCCTATTGTTGAAGTTTATGATGTTGACTATTACTTATGAACCAAATAAACAAGTACAAAAAATAGACACAATTTATTTTAGTTTCATGCCAACCTGTACGGCCCAAAATAACTACCCCTATGCATAAAGGATATTGTTAATTTTTTAAGTGTAAAAATTGAATTCAATCAGGAATTGACTGTTGGCGTAATTTCTGTGATTGTAAATTAGCTAAAATTATATTATGAAGGAAAATATTCTCAAGTGCTCTTATTTTAGGATGTAAATAGAAAAAGGCTGATGCAGAATTATTTTCACTAATATTCCTGGCATTTGAAATTGATATATAAAAATTTGTCAACAAAAGTTTTGCAACTTTTTATTGAGCAACTTAAGTACTAAAACTGTTAAACTAAATCTCTTGTTATTGTAAGTTATTTAAATTAATTTAATTGTACTGTTAGACTCACTGAGTTTAATTATCTGGTTAACTAATGAAAAAACTTAGTTTGTGAATGTTGATTAGCAAATTGTGAAAGGTTTCATTATAACAAGAACTGATTCGTGCAGCTACAATGTTACAATGTTATTATAAATTATTATGACTGTTTCACAGAAGCTGGTTAGTTATCACTGGAATACAAATGTGGTGAACATTTTTTTCGTTGAATTTTATAAGTGGTATCTAAACCTGTAAATTGTGCACAGGCTTGGATTTGAGATACTATGTACAAATTGTTGATAAATAAAAACTAATGTGGTGTTGAAAACTTGGTGGTTTCTTCTTGAAAAGTCTCTTTCAAAATGTCCTCTCTTTTTTTGAGAAATTTTATTATAAAATCCCTCGTTCATTATATGTGTTGATGCTGCTTGGATCTTACTGTTCTTATTGCATTCATATGGATTTGTGAGACATTGGTTTAAAGTTATTTATATTCGATCATGCCTACTATATGTTAAATGTATATTATCCCACGTCTTGATGTCAAATCTATAAAACTAGAAATTGACCGAATAGTGCAGTTATATACCTAAGTTGAAATTACATTTTATAAGATTTTGTCAAAGTTTTGTAGAAAACTTTGGTACCCATTGTTCTCTCTTGACTTTTGTTGGAAGTTTTCATGGGAAATTGTGCTTCTGTTGCTAAGTTCTTGTATGTGACTCTCACTGGAATATTTTGAAAGGCCATGCGTGTTGTTCATCTGGGAAAGGGAGGAGAAGAGACAGTGGTGCACCTTTGGGGAGTTTGCAGGTATGAGTACTCCTTTCCATTCGCCTGAGGACATCTGATGTCTATGTCTATCTGTGTGTCTCCACTGTCCCCATGAATTCCTAGCCTTGTGTTAAGAAAGCCGGGATGTTTGCATGTACTATCAAACAATATGCTGTTTGATTTGATTTTCATATCGTCTGTGGGTAACTTTAAATGTCACAAGCCTTTATTTCCACAGTTTTTTTAATATGACATTAATTGGAAGTTATGCTCCATTAGATTATTCTAATGATGATTTAATAATAATTCAGAGAATTTAGCTGTAGGTATGTCATTTGTTTAAGCAAAATGGCTATGGTAGATTTAGAACACTCTTATAGAAATGTTTTCACTATTGATCAGGTTTTAAGTAGTTTATACTTATGGTGAGTTGTTTGGATGTATTGAAGGCCTATTCTAGGGCTTAAATTATCATTAGAACTTATTTACTGTCTAAGTACAACATTGTGATGACATAATTCTATGTGATAATGTGCAATGTCTCTTTATTTTTATGCTGTTTAAAACTCTTGAAGCAGGTCTACTAGAGGCATTTATTGTTTGGTACATTTTTCTCTATTGACACCTATTATTTGTCTTAAAATAGAATTAATATCCATTACATTGCATGATTATTAGACTAAGTGTCAGTTTTAAATGTTTTATGGTTATGATATTTAATAATGAGTTAAGTACATAAAAGTTGTTACACTAACCTTAATTACACTCATTTCATGACAAATATTTTATTGTGTTTGCATGTAATCTCATGATGTAAGCAGTTATGTATTTCACCATAGGAATTTTTGTAATTATTAGTAATACATATGTATAAAATTAAATTTTAAATTTAAATGATTTTTGTAACAGTTTTACTAGTGCATAAAAAAGTTTGACAAATAGAATATGCTCTAAACAAATGTTACTATTAATGCATGTCACTCCTGTGTTGGTTTTGTTTTATGTTTCATGGATCAAACATTGAAACAGATGGGGAAGTTAAGCTAGTGAATGTAAAAATTGCAGTGATCTCAAGGTAGTACTATATTTTTTCGTTAAAATTTTCCATGAACAAATATCTCATAATCTGCAGTCATACGCTTCTACAGTAATTTGGAACATGATAGATTAAAATACCTTTTATCCATACTCTTCAATTTGCCCTTAATTTTCCTTAAATTGTAGCTCCTTTCTGCAAGTCCCTCTTAAGATCCTTAATTATCAGAGGGTTAGGATTATTCTGATTATATTCAGTTTTATTTTTCAATGCGCAAGTCATTTTATAATAGCAATATATCTATGATTCAGATCAACCCAAAATTGGTTTCTTGTGCTGTAGCTAAAAAATATTTTTTTTAAGGAAAACAAAACTACCAGGCAATTGATATTTTTGGCTTGTAACTTTTTCATCATTGACTTTTTCAGTATTTGCTGCATTTATTGGATATGGGCTGCCACCACTTACAAACCACACCCTGCTTTTTCACCATCATGGGTGGAAAAATATTCCTGTCAATAACTTATCTCAACTTACTTTACCTGAACTCAAGTCATAAGTCTATAATTTTGCTCTTCCTATTGGTACCTGCTTCTAATTTGCAAGCGAAGGAAAAAATAATTTACTACAGTGTAATCTGGATATAAGGAGTATGACATATAATGTCAATCTCAATAAAATTAGTCATGTCCAAAGTACAGTTTATTCCCCTATGATTGAAATGTAAGGAAAATACTGAGTCCTACACTTTCCACTCACAGTGGATACTTGATATTATGATGCAAACATCTGTGTAAAAATTGGAAATCATAAAAATTTGTACTTATTTAATGACTAAGTGCACATATTTTCCCCCAATTCAGCCCGCCCATTCATAGTTTTTAGGTGCATGTACTTTTTGTGGCTAGTTTGTTTTCCATGAGATTAACAATGTCAGTCATTATGTGACACCATCAGGGCACCTAAACAGATTCAAATTAAATTAATATGCATCTTCAGAATCAGCCCTTTTCAATTGGTTTTGTCGGTAGAAATTAGCAGAATGAGTTACAGATCATCCTGATTGTTAATAGGTTTAATATTAGGGCTTCCCATAGAGGGCGTTAACATAAGTGGCCCGCAATGGGTGGTGAAATCTGAGAACATTAGTGAGAGATTAAATAAATATATTTATATATGTGTACACTTGTATAAAGGATAACAATGTATGTAAAAAGGACAAGATAGGACTTTTCTACAACCTCCTTCCTGATGGAATATGTGTTAATGTGCACCAAAAGGTTTTATAATGTGGAGAGTTATTACAACGGTCAGAAAACGTTTTCTGTCATCCACCTTCGGTTGTATCCTTTCAATTAAAATAGAGGTTGGTAACCAGACAAACTTAAGGTTTTATTTTTAATCTTTGGTCATCGTTGTTCACATTCAAGAAGTACCTGGGTTTGGTGTATGCCAGTATTTACAAAGTATCAAGCATGGATGATATGTGAACAATTGTTAACAACTGTAGTTACTTTCAGCTCCTAATGCCAATGGCACACCACCTGGTAACAGTCCATAGAGGGTGGCTTTGCAAAAAAAAAGCCATAAAAGTTAATAAAGTCAAAATTTTCTTTTATCAAAGCCCCTACACCTGAAAATCAAGCTCATCTTGATTTTCAGGTGTAGGGGCTTTGATAATGGCACTCTTCTTCTTCTGTCGAGTGGAGAAACATTACTTTTTGGTACTACTTTTTCCTACATTGCTCATGTAAATTTGTTTGGTCTTTCAGTATGTTTGGATTTCACTAAAAGTTTTTTACACATTTTAACTATCACCATTTTAGCAAGTGTAGGTAGTAGATATGGGTATGGTAGTAGTCCAGTGGTTAAAGCACTTGGCTACTGACGGGAGGACCCAGGTTCGATTCCCGGTGATGCCTCTAAATGCACCCTCAGCTTCACCCAAGCTGTGTACATATTTCGGGTACTAGAGGTCATCATGGGAAATCACAGGTGGTGAACAGGGAAAGGAGCTGGCCACCCTTATTGCCCTAACGTGTGAATTTCACATGCTGTATGCTTAGGGCTTAGTGCTGGGTGAGCTCTAACCTCTCCTACCCAACCCACCTTTGGGTTGTTTACTGTGATTCTAGGTAGTAGGTAATTTTTGCTGATCATCATAACGCTTGCAATCCATTATTTTGTGACCTAAAATTGAAACTCTACCCTCCTTTTATTTCAATTATTAACTTTGTGGAGGTATTACCTACAGATATGTGCTTCATTATATTCAAATATTCATCCATCTCTATCCATGTCAATACAGTTACAATGAGGACTCCACGTGAGGAAGGAGGGAACGTCCACTGTGGCATGTAACATTTTTAACCATTTTTTTAGAGAGATAATTTTTAAATATTTGAGTCTTTGTATTAATAGGTATATTAACTTCTCAGCCCATTCCATGGCATGAGAAATAAACTGCATCCAATGATGTGTCATGCTCTTGGTATCAGACTAGCACAGTCACTATTACTTTCAATCACAGAGAATGATTATTATTATTACAAATCGGCAATGCATCCTATAAAAATCATGCTAAGTTATAAAAGTCTACAATTAATCATTATTCTTCATCCTTCAAACCATAATAATTTACTAATGAGTGATTTATATTTGCCATCAATAATAACAATCCATGACTAAAACAAGTGATTTTCTTATCTGCTGTGAAAACTTGTTATATCAAAGTCCACTGTGTACCTTATTTACTGTGTTTCATAGAACTTCGCAACAATTATAAATCCAGATTTTTAGAAATAATTCAGTCAGTTATTAGGTGAAACTTCTAAATTTGGGAATGGCATTAACGTATTTCACTTATGTGAATTGTCAATTCCTGTTTCATTAATGCTATAATGATACTTTTTGAGCAATTAAAGCACCAATAGTGTCAACCATCTTCAAATTTCATCAAGAGAATTCAAGATTGTTTGCCCTAATGTATGCAAGCTATGTGAAAAATATATGTAGACCTGTTATAAGTGCATAGAATTTAGTTAGATTTGTCTTGTTCTGAGCTGACAAGACTGCATGGACAGTTAATTTGGAATAGAAAGTTTATTATTGTATTCTCATGAAAAAGAAATGCAGGATATCAACCATGCTATTTTACCCTTCTATTGTGTTATAACATAAAAGAAAATTCCATCAGAACATCATGGGAAACACCTTTTCCAACAAAATGCATCAATGCAATGTTGTATACTGTATCTGACTCCTTTATCAATTAAACACACCACTTGCACTCTATATCTTGTATCTTTGAATTAGGCTTGAAAGAGATTTGAGTTCACATTATGATAATATTAAAGCAACTGCCCAGCAGGGATGGACTGATAGAAGTGTAACTTAATGCATGCATAACACAGCATCTTCCTCAGAGGTATCGCTTGCTGCCAAGCACTTTGTGAGTGTTTTGTAGGAGTTAGCTTTCCTTATCAACTTTATCATGAACTCATAGGCATATAATTTCCATCCTTTGCAAAGAATGTTTTCCAACTTTGACCCTAATATATTTTGACAATGATAGCATGAGTTATATTTACTGTTTTGCATGAATCCAAAACATACCCAATTCTAAAATGGTCCCCTTTTTTCAAATCTGCAGGGGAAATATATTAATTTGAATAAAAAAATGATAGTAAATAACAAAATAAAATGCTTAAACATTTAATTTATGAAACTTTTTATGGATGCACATAGGTTGGAAAATAGCAATATATCAGCTAACTTAAAAGCATATTTATATTATACCTACTATATTGGACAACTGTGAATGATCAACTTCATTTTAAAACAAACATTTTTGATGGAATGCATTCAAAGTGTTACTTCAACTGTGCTCCAAGGAAATGAATAAATAAAGAGCAATGACTTAAAAATAAACTAACTTCAATCTTATCAATTAGAACTTCACCTCATCACATCATTTTAGTTAAATCCATTCTCAATTTCACCATTGCCACTAGATTCCATATGACTGCTGCCCTTTTATGGAGATGATGGATTTTGATAGTGACTGTCAGGTCATTGCACCCATCTGGATAAGATGAAATCAAGCAGAACTAAGAAGCAACACGATGAAAGCCAAATATGACCCACACCTATGCAACTTATGTTGGTTCCTTTCAGCCATCCCAACACAAAAGTACTCTAGTTTCAACAATGCATAATTTAATACTGCAGTGGTCATCAAGCATTTGATAATCTTACTTGCGGCAGCTTTGTGAGGCTGATATCTTTATGCAGTGAATAGACAACGGTACTAGTGTGGCACTTTTTTAAAATTTTACTTGTAAATAGTAGAATTTTATTCGCCACGAACATTAAATGTCCACAAATCCTTAATGTCATGGCCTTATATCTAATTAGCATTTAGGGTACCCCCCATATGGCAGGGATCAATAATTTAATTTGTATGGACATTTTTCCTCTTTATTGATTAAATTTATAGCTCTGATGTTAATTTTTTCTTAGTGGAGAAAATTGTGAGAAGTAACTAATGACTTATCCAGAAATGGCATAAAAGTCATCGAATAACATGTATTTATAAAATGCTTTGCATTCACACATAAGAGACACCTTTCTCTGTCGTGTGCTCTCTCTATTCTCTTTTTCTATTGGGGAAAATTTCCTTTGCCCGGGCACCTTTTATGAAGGAAATGCATAAAACACATCTCTGCTCTCATACGAATGACTCTTCTTCTAGGCTGATCCAAAGGATAGATGATCATGCAAGCAGTAAAGTGAATGCATGCATTCATAATAATTGCATTATTGCTCCTAATCCTAATTCTTTAATGGGAAGGAAGCTTAGTTGACCAAGATTTTGTATCAAATTACTTCCCCAAAATGAATCAAGAATTCACATGAATGACTCTCATAACAAATTGCCTGGCCTGGGAATTGAAGGTCCTTTGTGTTGTTCCACTCTGCAACTGTTAAGTAATGGTAAAACATAATGGCAATTTGAATGATGTTCAGTAGTGATATTTGTGTTGTGGGGTGGTGTGTGGGTGATGTGCACGTGTGATGTGTTATTAACTATCACTCACTCAGGAACATATTCTGAATTATGCATTTGCTTTGCATATATTTTTATGCCATTGCTTTCCACTGATAGAGTGAATTTTGCTTCAAACTGGTGGTGAGTTTTTAGAAGAAATTGTACTCATATGTGTAATTGTGAATTTTCTTTGTTTAAAGGTTAGACATTGAGAGAAATTGTGTTATTTTGTAATGCACATGGTTCTTTCATCCTTGGTGCATTTTTGGCATCTCTTAATCTGATATTACCTACCTATCCTTAAAAAATATATGCCTAGTTTAATTAGAAACTTGTGTAATGTACTTTTACCCAATTATGTGTAACTTGTGATCCTTTTCATGGTATAATATTTTTTGATGAACACTATGTACTCTTAATTTGTCATAAGTAGTGACTTTTGAATTGTATGGTTTTATTAATCAGATTATGTATTAATACATTCTTTTAATAGAATAATAGTTTAATTGAATGATAATTGCTAGATAGTAACTCATTTTATACAAATTATTGAACTTCATGTGGTGCCAGTTTTATTAATAGCTTTGTCATATCATGTCAATAGCATAGTCATGTCATATTGATGAATTAATCGGAAGATGTATGCTTACCTTGAATTAGAATTTGAGCTTAGGTAGTCCCTAATTATCCATTCCTATTTCATTCACTCTCTTTCCCATAATTACCTTTTTCATGATAGTTATTGCATAAAATTCCCTTTGTAACATGTGACTTCATTTCAAGGTTGATAAAACTCATTTCAGCAGCCTTAGCTTACATGTAACTTTAGTTTCTTGAATTAATTTTCCAAGGCATCTAAGCACTAAGGTCCATGTTCTCATTTGCTCTAACAATGAGTTCCCAACATTCCCCTCTACAATTGATTATGTGATGTGAAGGGTGGCATTCCTTAACCCTTTTGCACCAAAGCCTCCCTTCCCAATGCAGGGGAATGCCTCCCCCCCTCCCTCCCTCTTAGCTTGAGTAGCGTGAGAATTTCCTCTCCCCCTCTCTCGTGGTGATGAATCACGCAGGTATGCTTTTCGCCCGTTTTAGGACCCAACTCAGCTGGACACCTTTGCCCTTCCCTGGCCACTCGACCCCCAACCCTTAGCAGCCCCTCTCTCAGGCCGCTGTAAATTTATTGCATTAGCGATGTTTTTTTTAATAATCCTTTGTTGTGTGTTTCAAAAATTTAAACTATAGGTTGGTAGGTAGGTTAACTAAATGGTCGAGGGTCGAACTCATAGTGTCTGAGAGGAAAGGGTCATTGGCTCTCGCTAAGCTGGGTC
>LYUA01004098.1:19058-37413 GCA_002093875.1 Calopteryx splendens | reverse complement strand
ATATATATATATATATATATATATATATAATTATATATATATAATTATATCATAATATATATCATATATATAATATGTATATATATATCATATTATTTCATATATTAATTAATATCCATAAGTCTTCTTTCGAATGACGCCGGCAGAGCCTTCCACGATCCGTATAGGTTTTATGTAATGGGGTAAACGCCGAATATTTTATGTTAAACAAACAAACTACTAACAAAACAACAAAGTGTATTTCAATCGATCGGGCAGTTGCAAATAACTCCTAGGGCTCTTAGAATATGCCAAAACATTTGCGAAACTATCAGGGAGTCATGTGGAATTCGAGCATGCTTAAGTCAGATGTTTCTACCTTGGCGGTTCGTACTCGTCGTCGGGAAAACTCCAAGGCTCTCCAGCGAGAAAATGAATCTCGAATACATGCAAATTATAGGCCTAGTGATGTGGTAGTGTTGCGAGAGGTACGGGGGTTTTTCTGGAGGAGGAGGATGAGAACAAACGAAACCATCGAATTCTCCTCCGCCCAGTTTTGAGTGTGCAACCTTTTATAGTCTGGCTATGATTGGGGTACCCCATAATATTTTCTGCATTGAATCGTAGCTGAGTAATCTTGTTTTCTTCCGGCGTGAGAAAAGAAGATGTGGTGCTTAGTTTACCTCCCAAGCCGTCTACTATATCAGTCAAGACGCGAGGAGGTGTAGCTGACGTGGTGCGGAATGTGCGGTACATGAGATTTGGAGCAGGGAATCCGGGTGCAGGAAATGCCGCAGGTGCATCAGAATAGCTCAAGGCATGAACCATCGTCGTTGACGTAGATAACGTCGTTTACTAAAGCCCTTCGACTGAGTCCAAGAGGAGGGAAGTCTGCAAGATGGGGTAGTGGTCCAAGGAAGGGGGAAATATTTCATTGTTTTTTTTATTTGTAAGAAAGGTCAACGTTCCAGCGTTCAAAAGAAAATTTTGCTAGGGATTTTTTTCAATAAGAAATTGGCATTAGAAATGCGTAAGTTCAACATATTTTTTCACAATTTGTCGTCTTTTTGCTTATTTAAGTCTTTTCAAGATCGGCAAGGCTAGTTTAGGTTTAATAAGTTGAAATTTTCGTTCAATAATTTCGTCAAGTCTGGAATATCAGTATCACATTTCGATTGTTCCTGGGGCTACTCTTATCCTAATGGACATTTTCTTTGACTTGATATTTTTTGCGAGGCTTCATCGTGAGTTAGGTCATTGCTACACTAAATTAGGTTTTTCGTTGATACTAAATTGGATATAGGCAAAACACTTATTTTCACTTGGATCAATATATTCGTCGTAGGTTATACTGTGGTCGTCGTCGTAGGTATAATGTGCTCTGGCGGAAGATTAGATAATGGGGGATATACACGAAACGGAACCTTTGTTCAACGGTTGCATTAGACTCAGGGTTTAACGTACTCCCGTCTATCCAGTACCTTTAATGGCGTGTTTCTTGACTGAGACGTAAAAGGTGGCATGAGAGTGAAATATATTCATAATTGACTAATTAATAAAATATTGATGTTTTTACAGCAATTTACGTCTTCTCTTTCTGGCATTTAATGGTAATTACGATACGTTCTTTATTAGGCCTTAGTGGGTCGGAGAGGGAAAGCCCTGGAAGTCGATATCGACAAAGCCGTCCACGAAGCTGAGAAATGTTTATTTTCCGGCCTACCGCCCACACCACTTCTCACCCTGCGTCAGCACTGCGAGTATTTGGCCTCGCTCAATTGAGCAGGATGGCAATATTTTTACGATGCTCTACTACAAAATAACATAAAGAATTGCACAGTTTGATGGACTATTGTCTTTTCTATAAACAAGTATGCAGTATAACTGTATTATTTAGGAAGAAAAGCCGTCTACGGATTTATCTGAGAAATTAATTCGGCAACATGTGTATGCAAACGATCACGGGGAAGTGTATTCAGTTCCTAATTTGAAAGAAAATCCTTCCATTCCTCCCTATTCTGGTAGACTCGGAAAAAAATCTATTATTTGCAATTTTATAAAAGATGGCACTGAATTTCGTGAAATTTGGCTAATAAAATTTAGCTTATAAAAAATAAAGACGAGTAAAGTTTTTTACCTAGCGCATTAAACCTTTTTATTTGAATCCCCGTTAACAAAAGACTGCTTTTTTTTCGAATTAAGCATTAGTGGTCAATAAAAACAAGCTACTTAATAAGTTAAGGTTCACAGAATTTGTTTAAAAGATATTTCATTTCTCGCTATGGCCAATTAAATTCAATTGGAAGGGCAACAGAAGGACGTGACCAGAATGAATGGCGATGGAAGGACGAAATTTAAGACATTGGAGAGCACTTTACTATCACATGCTTTTTGGTGGGAAATTAAGGGAAAGGTGTCCATAGATACGGTATGTAAGAGGAAAAATGGCTTAAGATTCATCTCCAAGCACTCGGGAGTGCTCGGGAAGCGCAGTTTGATTTTCCTTCTTTGCTCAGACTCCGAATTTTAGTGGACTCCCTAAACAGCGGAACTATGACCGACTTCATAGACATTCCGTGAATGGCTTTCTGGGTCACACTTTTGCACCATTTGGCAACGATCGAGTACATTAAAATTGGTTCAGCATGTCCATTGTGTCGCTGTGGACGATGAAGCAGTCTAAACTGCCCTAAGTAAGATTCCATCTTCAGTGCTTCAGCGGGCCGTTATTTTTTCCCCATTCCCCGGTATTGATAAATATTTGTGCAATTAAATTTTGTGAGTTTTTTCCATAAAGTCAATCTTGCTGTCATCGTCCATTTGGGATACGTTGTGGAAAGTGAGAGATGTGAGTGAGCATTTTGCAACTGAAACACCTTAACGGATGCCAAATGCAAAGGCGTAATGTGCTCAAATGATTTAAAACAATGATCAAAGTTCCTATTTGTTATAAATCCTGAGGAATTACTTTCAAGTGAGGAATTAAAGTAATCAAAATATCCCGTATTTATTATGCCAAAGATGTTTTCAGTTAAGGGATTCAAAGAGAAATCGAGAATGATTAAAAAAACGTTATTGAAGGGAGAATGTACATAATAACTTGATTTTTTTTATTTCTTCGTGATCAAAATCAGTCATAAATTACCAATTGAAATTTTTACACGAGAAGAAATTTCCCGACGGTGAAAGGTACTCGCATTCATAGTATAAAATCAAATTAAATCAAGAAGAATATCCAAAACTGTTAATAATTTTTTGCAGTTATTTAAAATATATCTGGATAATTTTTTTAAGAAAAGGATAGAAGAATGATCAGGCATCACTCTTTCAAATCCTCTAAAAAGTATTTTTCTTCAATTTCAGAAATTAAATACCAACAAAAAATCCCGTCTAACGTAAAAAAGTAAGCATTTTCTTCCACGCTTCTACGGAAAACTCATGTTCGTCTGTTTTGGCACCTTTTATGGAGAACAAAGCAAACACGTTTTCATGTCTCCAATGAGATTCCCTCTCATCTTTTTCCCCCTCTCAATCAAATATTTCCGTGTATGCGTAATATGTGCGACGAAAGAGACGATGCCTCCATGGATATCTAATGCATAAAAAGACAAAATTTACAGTCATAGTTGTTTCTTAGTGGGTGAATTCACGGTAAATGACGAATTGCCATAATTTGACTAAATATGCTGGAAAGTGTTTTTTTAACGTATTTCGTTAAATGAGCTTGTAACTTAAATGGACACTTTTTAGCAATATTCCCGTTTATTCGCTTATATATCCGGGAAAAATTAGTCATACTTGAAATTCATAATCCCCATTACCATAGGTACAAGTCAGCCCTCCTGGGATTGCTTGACCTCAATCCTAACATTACAGAGTGTCTGTTAATTACGCTGTTTATATAAGAACCAGGACCGTAAACAACTCGGAGATGATGTATTGTGTGTACATAATTTTTATTCTAAATCTATTTCGTCTCATGTATTTATTTGAAAACGAAACATGATGACAAAAAGCATTGGTTTTGAAGTCTGATACGAATTTTGAAAAAAAAGGTTCAATAAGTATCGTAATGGAAATCATGAGAAATGTAGTAAATGAATAATGTATGCATCAATCAAGGACTCTTTTCTTCGTCTTCTCTTGGTCATTTTTATATTTTATTCTTTTTTCTTTCTTTCAGAAGCTTTCAGAACACACATCGAATAGTTATTAATTTATAATTACCAAAAGTCGAAAACATCCATTTCGCCTAATATGACACATTTATCAATCTGAAAAGAATTTCTGAAGGTAGGAGGGTAGCTGCCATCTATTACTAAGCACTGTGGTGTTTGAAATTCACAAATCAGGGTTGAGAGGGCAAGTTCCTTATTAAATGTGCCTCCAGTAGTTTCCTAGGACGATCTGGGAACCGAAAAAATGATCATGTGTGGAGAAACTGGTGAGAAGGCAAGGAAAGGAAAATTATGGCATTAGCTAGCGTTAGTGCTAAGTTAACTCATGCAAAGATTTCGGAACATTTTTTTTACTTTACTTTATCCTACAGAAATTGAGACCAGATAAATATGCCGTCCAGTTGATCTTAATTTTTAATACAAAAGGTGTGTTGTGACTAACATTGGGTAGAAGGCAATTTAGAACTACAACTGGACTGCTGATTGGGTTTTACTGAGTCATAGCCACCATATTCTCCTAGGATTATTGGATGCACTTTGATATAGGTGGATCGAAGTAGTCGATAATACGAACCTATTCAAGCAATCCGTACCTGAAATCCAAAGAAATAAGAGGCATCTCCATAAGAGGCAATATGGTCTTTAAGGATGAATAATCGTATCACGATGCATGGCGCAATGGACGTGATGCTCCATTAACCTAAACAGCCTTTGGCCCCTCATTAACCCTCTATTACCCAGCGTATGATGTATCGAATGCGACACGTAAACCGCATTACAACATTTCATATGTGCCGCTCAAATTAAACTTCGTTCAGCAGTGCTCTCTTCAAAATCAATGCAGTCTGGTACCATTGATATGGGCGAAGCTAATGCTCTAACCACTCCTCTCCCAGCCATCACCGATAACATGCCATTTTTTCGGATGAGAAAAAATGGGTCAGACGATGGTGTACTTGAACCCTAGTTATGATACTTTCGATATTCACAAACTTTTGATTTTATTACGTTTGGGAGGTGAAGGTATGTGCTCGATATTATTAGTTATGTACTCATTTGTGGACGTGCGCAACGAATTTTTATTTGTGCGTTAAAATTCATGCCCGGAGCATACGGAGGGGTAACATATTTTCACGTTCAACCTAAGTACGCATGGGGGAAATAATTCTGCATCTTATAAGAGCTAGAATTCGGATAATGCCTCTGTATTGATACCTTCCCGTTGAAGCCATTTCATGCAAGCCTCCCTATTAATGCTCACTGCCGCTCTCCGATAAGCCTATCGGCATTTGAGTGTTTGATAGTGTTTCTGATGGTTTCTGGATATCAAATCTTCCTGTTTGGAAGGCATGATAATTTTTAATAATGATAAAATCTATATTCATAAATTTATAAGTTTTTTTGTTTTAATTATTTATCTTGATTAATTAATTTATAGCAAACGATCTCAATCCATCTCTTTGATAAGAAGATATTCATGTAACCAACTATGGTTAGATTCAGTAAATGCATTCAGTGAGATTATGGCAAGATAAGCTTTGGGAAAACCTAAGAGGACGGAGAGCGTTACATAAATGTTAAAAGTACTGGGCTGGGAGACTTTACAAATTGGGAAAAAAAGAAGAAGGCTCTGTGGAATGCTCCACATGTTCCCTTAAGCGTGAAAAAACATAAGGAGGAATGAAAAAGGACATGAAAAAACCAAATTTCATGGGGAGGAATGACCATCTACTCAAGCTGAAATGCAGATCACAAATGAATAATATAAGAAAATTTTCATGCCTCAATAAAACCATCGTTGGTTGGAACAGTCTAATTGCAGAATATTTGAGCTATTACCAAATATTGTAAATATTTTTAAGAAAATCTGCAAAAAATAGCTTTTATGATAACTTAAATTTTCGCAGCTGCATATTTTTGTTCGCAATTAGGTTTTTGTTTTCTTTTTTTGATGTTTTCTGATTTAAAATTTTTCAGGTTCAGATGGTTTTTGTATTTAAACTAACATGTAAGTTACCTTGCAGTCACTACGGTTTGCACGATTCACTCGCCCTGGTAACTTGTAGGTAACGTTATTGAGTCCCACTTCGGGCCTTTGTGTGATCACCAGTTTTTCAATCCATGGGAAAACTGGTTAGAGGTAAAATGTGGCTAATTGAGCACACTGGATCCATGAGACTTCCAAGGATTAAAAGGAGAAAAAGTTATCAGTTCCGATAAGCTATTTTTGACCCTAGGAAAAAATGCTTTTTCATATTTATATTTTCTAAAAATAATTGAGAGGAGTTAATTCCATGGAGTCAAAAAATATTTATTTTCCACTTCCGGATTTGCATCGTCCCTTGTTCAACAGGACAGTCAGTAGAGTTGCGTTTGATGTGCCCTAAAAACTATTTTCATTTCGTACAATGCCAAGTTGCGTTCATTTTTCCAACAGGGAGAAACGAGATTAGAGAAAAAACTCGTATTCTGTAATTAGAGTACATGACCATTGAGCATTGGACTACTCTGTGGGTGGATTATGATTTTCGATCAAATAGATCTGCCTCTCAGAATCTAATGCTACACTGTGGTGCGTGGTTATGTAGTGGAATTTATTTCCCTTTAAAATCGCTCAACTCCTTTCCATACGAGTCTCACTTGCATGTCGTAGTTCATATACTAGGAGAAAATAGGCATCCTAATTTTTGTCAACAGTACTTCTTATTCGCTTACTCGCTGATTGGAACAGTCTAATTGCAGAACCATTTCAGCCCTTTCCAAATATTGTATATATTTTAAAGAAATTATTTCATTCTCCAGTACTGATATTTTTATTCGCCATCACAGAAAAAACATGATTATGTCAAGGAATTATCAAACTTATAAATGTACCATAAGGCCTTATTTTCAAGTAAATCCGTTCTAATAAAATTTTTTAAGTCTAATTTTACCAGATTCCAAGTTCTCTGTTAATGTTTTCCGTCCAAAAAATCACAAACATGCAGGAAGTATTATGTATGAATAGAAGAAGGTTACATCTTTACATTTCGGAGCCACAAGTCTCATTTCAAACAAAAATCTTAGAGGTATATTTCGGATATATATTTTCTTTGGGTGGATTTAGATTTTTAATTTGGGAGAAAGCTTTAGAAAAGTTTTTTTTCCATTTGTAGAGAGGAGTTCACAATTATATACCGTCAATTTTCCTTCCATGGACAACTAAACTGAGGGAGAAATGTCACTGATGCATATACGTTTCAGTTAAGGAATTGTAAAATAAGCCCTTCCTTTAGGTTGTTTCTAGGACATACTCCCATTTAATTACTTCTTTCATGCTATGCTTTTGAATAATTATTTTACCTGTGAAACAAATGTTGCTTTGCACATTTATGTAGACATTGCTTGGCACGTACTCTTCTTTTCCGTTAGATATTCCGAATATTCCTAGTCTGGATAGTCTCTTTAAGTATATTTGATTATGACTTTCACGGTTTATCTCTTCCTTTCAAGCCATTTACTCCACTCTCATTTTCCTTTTGGGTAATTCGCCTCTGATCCGATCTGTCAACATGAATGAACATGCTAAAATCACTTCGTTAATATATTTCTCTCACTGAAGCATCCAATCCCCCTCATTCGTTTTCTGCTTATCCTATTTTTACGATAAACAACCATGAGTTACCCTTAGCCTACCGCATTTAATTGAAATGTATACTTTGCCTGACGTAAAATAGTTTAGTTTCCATTTGTAGAGAGGAGCTCACATTTATATACTGTCAATTTTCCTTCCATGGACAAACAAGTATGTTTTAATGAGCACCACACACTGCCAACAACTTTCTGTCGGCATTTACACACCTTATAAACTCTTTCACGATCTTTCGCAAACATTCTACCAAGGTACACAAAAACATTCACTTGTTCAATTATATCTCCGTTTGCTCTCACTATGCAATCATTCTTTCAATTCTCCTTTCATTCCGTAAACTGAACGAAGCAGAAAGAGGACTAAAAATACTGGAAAACTTACTGAAACTGAAATTTAATATTGGTTGGAGGAGAAAAAAATATTTATGCGAGGGAGAAAGGTTTCGAGCGTCTAATAATTCGGAGTGAATTAGAATTTGATATTGAATATAGAATATAGAATATATAGAATTGAGACAGGCCCCTAAGTTTAAGTGATTTAACTCTAAAACCCATTAAAAATACGCGCGAAATTGCCGTTTTCCATTAAATATTGTCCTTCTGCGGTGGGGTATGACATACTTAACATTTGGCATGCCACATCTCAGTCGATCCCTGCACACATTAAAGAATTTCGCTACTATTTTTTTCATCATCAGTATTGTATTATTGGAGAGTCTAGGAACTGACTTAAGCTTTACACCAACGGTGCCGTCCGTCTTGAGGGATTTCTTTTAATTCGTCATGATTGTTTCGGTAGAGTTGTGGCCGGAGTAGGGATTTGTGCCCTCAATAGACTAAACTGAAGTTATCGAGGATTCTGATGGTTTTAATTTTAATACATAATATATAGTTGTGTTTAGTATACTTTTTCAAAGTAGAGTTGTATTCGTTGTTGAGTACAGGCCAACAAGGATTGACTGAGTGAAGGTATTAAGAAAGAGTAGGGAAGGAAGAAGGTATTATTAAGGGAAGTATATCTACATAATACCCTGAAAGCCACCATTGAGGTGTGTGGCCGGGGTGAGTACATACCAGGGATGTACTAAAAGAATGATACCGCTCAAAGGGGGGGGGGTTATCTACCACAGAAAAGGATACATGCAATAATAATACACATTATCTTAAGAGTCACATGCAAGCACTATAATGGAAGGGAAACGCGCAACTAGGTCTTATACCTACCAATTATGTATTTGAAGGTATATAGGAATAAAAGTATGAAGCTGTACTTTATATGTATCAACCTGAGTGTATAATAATCGTTATTGTGTTGATTTTTTAACTGAAACCATGAAAGACATTCACGACAGTAGCTTATTTAGGGATGTCCTGTTTAGTTACAATCTATTTCTGGTCTCACTAAAACCCCCCTACAGCCTTTTGGTAGGAGACCGATGTTGGATTGATTTATTGATGATAATATTTATAAAATAGTGAAGTATATGCATGGTCCAGCAGACATTTTTCAAAGTACGACTAAGTTTTAATTTTTCTCTTATTTAAAACTCCTGTGCATAAACTAGAGCACTGCAAAACGCCTCAAGGACTCCATCAAACTCGACTGGTCGACCGTAATGAACCTCTCCCTCTACGAGCAAAAATAAAGAGCAGACGGACTTCAGCATTCTCCCGTTCGATCGGGCGATCCTTTACCGACCGGCCAAGTTTACCGATATTCGGTCGGCCGTCGACAATTGCTGGTAAAATGTAAACACTGCTGACTCGAGCATATTCACCCATATATCCGGTGCTCGGCACTACCTGCGCGCCACTCGTCGACTCCGGGCATGGGGTTTGAGTGATAAAATACGATCAAGGTTCTTTAAGTCTGGCCCTAATAGCTCTATCATTGTTTTTGTGAGCACTAACTGGTGTTAATATATTTTTCAATATGGTAAATATAAAATGAACTCTTTGTGCCCTTATAAAGAAAAACAACAAACACCTCGATAGTACACATATATAAACTCAATATTGTTTGTGGGTTTTCAAATAATTTCTTCAATAGAAGGAATTTTCATGCTTCTTAATTATTTGTGTTTGTATATTCTGACAGGATATTTGCTGTATATTACAAACACCCATTTTACATAAGTTAGGAAAATAGGTCAAAACCCTTAGAAAATATATATAAAATTATAAATTAAATTATGCAATAGCAACTTAGAAAAAAAATACCCCCATACCAATACTGGCGTTTTCTGGACAATACTATTAGTGATCTATGGTTAGTTTTTTTCGTTTCACGACTTTATGAGTAGATTTGAAAATCGGTTTCTTCATTAAATCATCATCATTCCATTGGCCATTTATGCCTAAGTTTGGATTTGGCCGTACCAGTATGCATCCTTCAACTTTCATGGTTTGCCGCCTCTTCTTGCGTACCACCAATGCGAGCAATATTTGACCTCACTTGTTCCCACCATTTGCGCTTGGGTCTTCCTGGTGGTATTCTCCCGTCTGTTGCTCCCATTCCTACACTTTTCAGGATGAGTCACTCTTCTCTTCGTAGTAAATAAGTGTCCCAACCATCTTATTCTTCTACTTTTTTACATGGGCTATTAATTCCGGTTTCATGTATATTTCTATTTATAATACGGTCCCCAGCAAGCCACAACTAGTTTGCGTGGCAGGGGGTCTTTCCACACCAGACATTACCGTAAAATATAATGTATGTTAGAAACATACAAAAAAATACAAAATAATGCATGCAAGTTAAGAATCAAACGAAGAGTTTATCTTGCCTAAAGGAGTGGTTCAACCGATTTGAACACGGCCGCACATCTGTGGATAGTGACCAGCGTCCTATGAAGCCAAATAGACCTCACAGTGCCGTTGACATCAGGAAAGTGTGAAATTTTGTAATGTAATATCGTTGTTTGACAGTATGGGAAATTGCTGATGAGGTTATGATAAGCAAAGATTACACATACATAAATTTACGGAAAACATTTCACGAGCACCGAGTGGCAGTGACATTTGTGCCCTAACTGCTGAAAAGGAGGAGAAAAAAACTCCATCTTAACGTAGCGGAGGGCACGTTCGACACTGCCCAAACTGATCTTTAGATCCTCAACACCGTGATAACTGTATAAAAGTCATGGGTATACGAGCAAGACCCGGGTCGCTCCCGATTTGAGAGTAATGATGAGATAAAGCAGAACGAAAGGGTACAGTTGAAGGCCATACCAAAAGTTAGCTTACAGAAGTGTGTCCAGCAATGTTAGGATCAGTGGGAAGGTGGGTATGCGGAGGCGCAAGGGGCCTGCTTTGAAGGGGATTAGGGTCTAAACCCCGTCTGGTTCGAAACATTCTATTCCCGGTCGAAGGCCTGATTTTTTAAAACGTGCCTCGAAATTCTTCCATCACATTGATAAGATCTTCGGAAATGCCATTCACCTGGGAATAAATTCTATTTGCAAATCATAAGCATAAAAGTGCAAATCTCAATGAGGAGTTACATTTGGCTATTCTCGAATAATTAATAAGTTAAGTAAGCGGACGAGAATAGATTCCAAAATGTATTAGGGCAAGGTCAGTACACCCCTTCCCCCGTCGGGGGCATTGAAGGACTGTAAGCGCTCGGAAAGATATTATCTGGACCAAGATATGGTCGAACGTTAGAAATTCAAAGCACTCACAATCGCCTAGATAATACACTTTTGTGATTAACACTCGAGCGCATTAGTTCAAAAGGACCTATATTCTTCTCTTATCAATTTATTGACGAATATGATCAGGGTTACCCTGATTGGCGCAGACTGGGGGGCTAAATCCATTCCGGAAATCTGAATTAAACTCATCAAAGAGATTTATCCGGGATTTATGCACCATGACGACGTTAACAACGAATGGTTACCAAGACTTTTATAGTCTGTACAGGATTGAGATTGGAAGGCAATGAGACGGATTTTCCGGGTTAGCTATCTTTCTCGTGGATCGCACGGGAGCATGCTACCGGGCCGTATTGAAAGAGTAGAAATTTAGTTGGCAGTCGAAATCATTTAAAAGCATTGTTATGGCAGATAGATGGATAAGTTTTAAGGGTTTTACATTCAGAACATTGATTCCGAAAGCATTAGATTTAGTCATTGCAAAGTATTTAGATAACAACTTAGATGTAAAGAGTGGAAACCATAGGTTGTCACTAACAAATTAAAAATCTTAGTTGGGTTGAAATAATTCCACTTCATCCATTTGCATGAAGCTAGCAACATATGTGAAAATAAATATAATGGCCTTTTTGTCTTATCTCTATATCTTCCTGTCTTAACTTTAGCTCCCTTGGCTGAAAATAACATGTTTATTTATTTACTGATATATCCATCTTCCCGTTTATCTAAAGAAAGGGTTTATGTAGTAAATGATATAGTAGTTTTTCACTGCTTGCTTATTTTTTATTTTCCAAGGTTTTATATTCATTTCAGGATGCATCAGATTTCACGCGTAGGAAGTGCCACAGAGCATGCTTTCGTTGGATATTGGACTCAATATACTCGATCACAATTTTTTAATATCTTATCTGGCACTTAAAAAAATATACTCTTATTTTTCCCTTCTACAGTCCGTAAACTAGTTTCCAAGCTATAGACGGTTCAACAATGAAGTGCCCAGCACATTTTCGGAAAGGTTTGGTCTATATTAAATGCGTCACGAGTCACTTTCATCTAATCGCCACGGTCCTTACGGCCTATCAAGTCGTTCCCAGCAAACGGCTTGCCATTAGGCAAGTCTTCCCTTACCCTCTCATGACGTAGGAACAGTTAACCGAGCAGTGTTAACCGATCTTTAGTGTACATTCATTTTTGTTTACGAGATAACCGATGACCGTTTATTTAAAATGTATTCCCTAAAAACACCATTTTTGCATCTATTGAAATCGAGAATTAATTTGGGATTTCTCGGCTGATCGAAGGAGCCCATTTGATTTCTTATTTCTGTGGACACTTTTGGTAGAGGTCCATGTTCTATTCTTGTGCTATAATGTGCATGTCCCTGGAGAGAGTAGTTATAAAAGAGTCACTCTATTACCCAATTTTCCTGTCTAATTTGGATTTCTCCCAATAGCCTTCTCACCTGCCATAGATATCTTGGCCCTATCCATCCATTTCCCTTTTCCCATCCTTCTACAATTCCATATTTCAAAATCATCCAACCTATGCTTGTCCTCTTGCGTCAATGACCAAGTTACAGAGCCATACCAGAATACGCTTCATATTATCTTCACAAGACTCCCCTTCAAATATTTACTTTAAAATTCTTGTCATCAATTCCCTTTTTTATGAAAAAGAGGGTTTCTTTATGCAATATAATGCTCTTAATATCTCTCTCACCTTCGCCAAAAACACTTCCTAAATATCTAAAATGTGCTGCGTGCTCAAGCTTATGATTCCCAACTTTAATGTTCAATTTAGGCTTCCTAGGCCTCGAGAACGTCATTGCCTTCGTTGTTTTTTCATTGATTTTCATTCTATACGTATCTCACAGGCTACGTAGTGCGCTCAGCAATTAATTTAATCCTTTGGCTGATCTGCTAGCTAAAGCTTGATCGCCCGCAAATCTGACTGACTTCATCGGTTCCCCACTTACTTCCATTCCGACCTCTAGTCACGCCATGCCTCCCTTAACATTTCCTCCAAGGATACCTTGGAAAGAAAGGGTAATAAAGGACAACCGTGTACGACATACTCTTCTGTTACCACCCACCCTATTTCTCCTTCCCTACCTTCACCTGTGCAGTCTGAGACATGTAGATGTTTCGGAGAGGTACCATAACCCTCCAATCTGCTCCGTCGAACACATTGCTGAATTACACAGATGAAAAAAAAAACAATCCTGGTTAAATTCTCTGCTTCCGTGGGCGACCTTATAACTGTTAGACCGTCACTCCTGCCCCTAAACTTTAGACGAAGAAAATATTACCTAGTTCCAGGTAGTGTTTTATCCATTTCTGCATCCTCTTATTAAAACACCAAGTTACTACCTCTGCTGAGTAGTGAAACCAAACTTTTTTTCTTTGGTTCTCACAAACTGATGTTTTTCCATTTTTTTCAGATAATAATTAATTCTAATCTAGCGAAGTATCCTGGCCGCATTCCATGCTCATAAATGCTACTAAAGGTGGAAAACTCTTTCTCCCGTGTTTTCCTAAACACTAGAAAAAATCTGCAAGGTTGGCAAATCTATGCCAACAGCCTTGGTCGATTTCATTTACTTTGATATCTCTATATCTGTTCTCTATCTCGTTGTTTAGTTCACCTGGATCTCATCTATCCTCTTTAACATCATATTCTCTTTTAATGCATAAATGTCCTCGCCAAATATCTTTCCCGTATAGATCTTTTATGTAATTAATTGCATCATGTCTGAATCTCATCTGCTTCCATTAATGCTTTCCTAACTGTCTCCCCGAAAGGGACCGCAGATTTTCCTCTCTGACTTCCTGACTGCACCATCACTTGATTGTATAGAGCACCCATTTCAATCATTGTCCTTAAATAACTCAAGCCCTCACGCTGCTCTTTTAGCAATATTTCTTTCGCCACAGTTTATTAATTATCACTTCATAAAAAACTACATTTTCTCCCTGGTGACGATTTGGTGTAATCGATTTATAAATAAGGCGAACAGGATATTTGTTTATTCCATATTACCGGCAGGGCTAGCATGGTGGGCATGTGCTCTCCCGATGACGCAAGTGTAGCGGGTTCGCGTCCCGCCTCGGGTATGGATGTATGTAATGTTTAAAGAAAATTAATGTAAGATATGGGCTTATAGGTCCTAATTTCGCCTAAATAAAGTTGTCAGTATTATTGTTATATAAATATTATTTTCACGAACCGGATTTCGACGTGAACCGTCATCATCTGAAGGAATGTGTGGAAGTGGGAGGATGATGCTCATACTTCACCCATTATTTGTACTCGATCCCCTCTTGCTTTGAAGCCGTCATTACACAAAAAAGCTCTCACTCAATCCTTGAATCTCGAAATAAATTCATTAATGTAAACAAAGAGACTCTCGAGCAAGGATTATTGAAATTCTAATCGTGCAAATATGTTCTCAATGGAAGTGGTAAATGTGTTTAAGACAGGATAATGATTTATTTTTATTTTTATAATTATTGTGGAATTTATCAGTGTACATTTTCAAAAGAAATTTATTTTTTTGACAGTAAATAACGCTCATATTTCGTGAATTCTTGATTTTACATCACCTCATGATTTTAAGGTGACATAAAACAAAAAAGCTTTTATTTAATCCGCGAACCTAAAAAAATACAAAAATAAACATATCGATTAAAAGTATTTATAAATAAAATTATGTAGCAAATTTTTCACAAAAAGCAGTTCACCAAAGGACACTGAAATCATGCATAAAATTCTTCTCTGATAACTAAAAATTGAATAATTAGGAACTTTTTGTATGGTGGCAAATTATTTTCAGTTGATTTAAAGGAGATTTTTTGCTTATGATGGTAGGATATAAAGAGATAAAAGGAGTGCTAATACTTGTATAAGCTTTTTTGGTAGTTTACGAAGAATATCCGAATATTAATGTATGTCGATCAGCACCAATGACCGGATAATTGTCTACTCCTATTACTGAAAACTGATGCCCATATTTCACGAATCCGTTATATCTGATCAACTCTTGCTTTGAAAGGGTCATAAAGCGTGGAAGGTTTTATTCCTACCTTGAAACTCAAATTAATTTTTAAAAGTAAAAGTGCTATGAATAAAAAGTGAAAATATAAATGCAAATGTATATAGCTTCCTTGTGATTCTTTTTTATTTTACCATCCATAATATTTTGTCGTTTCAGCTTTTCCTTCTATTGATATTTCCTTGTCTGTGTTAACAGAACCAAAGGAGCCTTACTTCAAGAATCAATCAGATTGCACTCTATTCCTCTAAGCCAACTAATAGTAGACAAATGTTGGCTTGACGCTTTTTTCAGCGATACACATGACTGGCCACCAGGATATTTCGGTTTCTATCCAGGTCAAGTTCGTGACATAGAATTAATATTGTTGCATAACATGCTAGGCATTAGAGATGGATATGCAAATAGAGTACCGGGGCCTGGTAGGCGAGAGTAATTACGCACGAAGGCGAATCTGTGGCTATGTTTGGCCAAGGGATATCCGTGTGAGCATCACAGTCGGATTGGTTGGATTTAATTGTGTGCAAAGTGTAGATACTTTGAACTGACGAGCCAATATGCCTCTGGTTGTCATTTCTACTTCCCATAGTAAATTTAATTTGTTTTAACTATTTAAGTCAACATTATAATTGATAAGACTTTGTTTATCCGCAAAATGATTTGAGATTTCTGTCAGTCGCGACCTCATCTCATGACCCCAAATCAAGTCCCGTCTTGGTCTCATCCCATGGGTCTGGTCTCGTATCGGTCTTATACTAAACTCTCGGTTCTGTTCCCGTTTTTAACAAGCAATTCTGTTAATATTTGTACCTGCTAAGATGAAATTTGTTGGATTTTTCATTTTTTAGTTGGTTCATATAAATGGAAATCGATTAATATTGACAATCCAATGAACGCTACAGTTTTAGAAGAAGTTAAAAATTCGACTATAAACTACAAGTCAAGGAAACCTTTTTATTAAATTTGCTACGCACCAATGTCTTCTTACAAAATCAATCTTCTTACAAAATCAATCTAACAAACCCTCAAAATTTTATACGATCTGAAAAAGCGTGAAAACAATTTGTAAGAGGATACAAGCGTATATTTCGGTAACTTTTTTTAAATTATGGGGAACATGGATCTTAGTACATTACTACGTTAAGGATGTATGTGATGGCCCGTATACTTGATGGGCCTCCTACGTTCCCTCCACAAAGATATCGGAATGTAATAGGTTAAACCCTTCTTGACCTAATTCATTTTGATGGGGCTGTCGAGACGCGTTCAAAGTACCATATTAGGCCAGACCACTAGCAGACAATTTAAGTAATTATTCTGTAGAACATCCCACCTTGGGAAACGAGGCAAATCATTAAGAATTGTAATAACCCACGTAAATGACGTTGGGAATCCGTTGTCCCTTCTTCGAGTTGTACCCATCTTTTCTCTAATTTTACCGGCCCTATGTTATCACTCACTAATCTTTCAACTGATTCTAGGTACTCCATTATTTTCAACTTTCTATTATCCTCCCTCTTCTCTATCCCATCTCCTTGAATTTTAAATTACATATAATGAGTACTGAATTATGGTCTGAATCTACATCCGCTCTAGGAAAACTGTGTGAATAACATAGACTCAGGGTTTGTATTTAAAATACTACCTAGTTCTGACAAATTTTTCAGTTATATGGTTTAATTTAGTGGTGTGACAGTGACGACGTAGGCCAAATTTAGTAGGTAAACACCTCCACAGCCAAGTCATTAAAATAACTATTTGGGTCAATAATCTAGAGCATTTCCCCATGAGCGAAAAGGTGGAGGTTTGCATTACTTGGCGGAAAGGGATTCAATTTAATTTTCAACAGAATAGGGCTCTACCTTACCGGATAATGGTGGATCAGTAAAATCTGATATACAATAAATATAACACTTTTCCCTAGAGTATATTATTTTATGTTTTTTTCCGATAGACATTCGAGGGCCTCGCGGCAGCAGTCTCGTATCGGAAACTGTGTTCTCGTCTCATGTTTCGTCACGATTCTTTTTTACATCGACCTCGTCTCGAGTCACGCGGCGAAGCTATTCACGCAGAATAATTTGACCAGCAGCATTAACTTAGGATTAAATTACCCGCGCTGCTGTTTTGTGATAAGCACTACATAATAACTTCATGGCATCAAATGAAATTTATTTAAGAATAGAATTTTTGGTAGTTCCGTCCCAATTCTTTCCATTTTTAGCTGTTTACGCAAAGTGTATTTTTTAGTAATTATATTAGTGTAATATTTTAAGTATATTCTCTGGGTTAACATATATTTCAAGTTCTTCCTTTTTCCCTATTCCCTATTTTCCCTATTCCCTATTCCCTATTTTCCCTATTCCCTATTCCTTATTTTCCCTATTCCCTATTTTCCCTCCTTTCACCAGAGGTAATTTTTTAATACAAAGAAAAACCCTCTATTATATAAGTCACCATTGATGTCCAATTTCTCAGGTAAAATGCAACACTTTTAAAGACATTTTTCTGTAGTTTTTTTGCCTGCCTCTTTAGCTACAGTTGGCTTCTGTCGGGCCGTTTTTTAGTATTAAAACGCAACAAGACAGGCATCAAAACTGGCATCAAAACTGGCATCAAAACAAGCGTCCACATGATGTTTGATATGAAGGTTCTGGCTGAGTGGAGAGACATCGAGTGCCGATAAATATTATTGGTGTTGCCTAATACGTACAATATTATCTATAGCCTAGTGTATTAAATACAATTTGAAGTAGATCGATTAGTACTCGAGCTATATGGCTTTGTGGGGTTGAATTTTATGTTGATGATATATTACTAACCACGCATGACCAAGTAGTGAAGCAACAACCACTAACGTA
>LYUA01004098.1:0-10144 GCA_002093875.1 Calopteryx splendens | reverse complement strand
TATATAATATATATATATACACACACACACAAACTCAGCCTACTTAGGATTAAAAAATATTGAATTACACCTTGTTTTTATAGCTTCCATGACGTTTTTAGTTAGCGCATGGTATTCATTCAATGTTCGTCGGAATGAGTCTTGCCACGAAAATCAGTCAGGTTATATTTTAACCAAGTAAGAGTTTTGACAGATTTGGGCTTGGCGTTTGTGTCACCAACACACATGAATGACAGCCAGGAGATTCCGGTTCGTTTCCAGGTCAAGTAAAACGACTTTCTCATGGCACATTTCCGCATAGTATTAGAGTGGAACTCGAATATTAAACTCTGAATTCGAAGTTGGTCCTAGCTAGGAGCTGCAGGTAGAACAGTGTGAAGGGAAATTAAACATTACTTGAGCAGGTTTCCGTGCGTCACAGTGAGGCCGAATCGCGCGCACACCCTGCCCCCTCCCCCCCTATGCGGCAGGGGGAGTCGTGTCGCGCTGTGCAGTCGTTGACTCCGAAGAGAAAGAAGAGGCGAGGGCGGAGTGGTATTTGCAAGCCCTGCGGCGCGTGTTGTATCTTCTCTCGCACAAAATGAATTGCTCTGCAATTCGTCCCCATATAAATTATACCTTTCTACGAGTACGAATACTTTCTAGATTTCATTCCTTAAATCTCACTACACAACTTGCATGTTTCTATTTATCGTATGCTTATTTGTTTGTATAATCCTCAGTGATGGCATGTTACGGAGTAAAAGATGAGGTTTCTTCCTGTGGCGTCAGGGGCGTGGACCCCAATATGCATAACCGTTGCGTAGTGAGTGTGTTTTCCCCTTTCCATTTTTAGAGCTGTGCATGACCTTTCTTTTTATTGTGGTCGTCTCTCATATTAGGAGTAGTAACTGGTAATATTAACGCTTATTGAAACTAAAATTTTTGCTAAGTTGTAGATATTTAACTAACTTGTAGATATTTGTGCTTCTTTGTGTTGGACCTCCGTCTGATACGCATCTTAAACGCGTTTTTCAGGGACTTTAAAAGGATTTTTTTATGTATTTTTTTTCACCCCTTAAACCTCGGCCTTTAACCCGTCCAACCGGTGCTTGCACCCCCTGCCACAAGCCTTTTTGGTGTATCGAAAGGGTATTTTTGCTGAATTAGATGTAGAAAAATAATAGATTTGCATGTAAAGATCATTTTTTTTGTACTTTTTACACATTATTGATACATTTTTCCAAAAGGAATTTTCTACTAGTAATTTACTTCGAACCACGTTCGAGTAATCCTTACATTTGAGTAATTTTATGAAAAAAATTGAAATTTCGAGTTACCTCGTGGATTAGTTACCTCTTTCGAGAGACAATTTTGACTACAGTGTAAAACCTGATGATAGCGCACCTGGCAACGTCATGTTTTGGTTCTCTCTTACTCACGGAAGAGTATCCCCTTCTTAGGCACGTAGCAACTAAATCGTTTCCGAAGTCTTACGAAGAGTCAGAATATAAATGAAAATGGAAACAATATATGCGGCGTGGACACAAGGTAGTTTTCTATGTCCACCGGCTTTTACATAAATCATTTCTCATATTATCGGCGGACGTCATGTGGAGAGCATCGTTTGTAATCTGCGTAGAGAAGAAAGGATTAATATGAAAACCGTGGTGGAAAAAAATTCATTTGCTTTCCCATCCCTTCGATATTATTTTGAGTTATCTGGGATTCAAAGTCATGATTGTTATGTGCATAATATATTTTTGCTCCAAAATGTTGAAGCCCACATAGAGAACCGCCTCGAACCTGAGGAAAAATATCAGCGTATACATGTGTTCATTAATTCAATAGTATATAATTTGCACTTCCTGATGACGTATTTATAATGAATGACTCGCAATGCTCACGAGTAAACTGTTAGCTTTTTCAATGCCTCAGGAAAAGGAGCTCGTAGCCGGTAATGAAATCACGGAACTATGGCTTTTACCCTACTTTCCTGTCTCTTTGCCAATATTTCTTCTACGTAATTTATTTGAATCGAAAAATGTAATGAATGTATTTCAGTCATCAAAATTATGTCAGTTTTAATGTTTAGAAGCATGAAGCCCGTTTTCCTTTTATTCCTGTTATATTTATGCATAATACTGGGTCGGGATTAGGTAATCACAGCAGAAAAAGATTATCGTCACAGAATAGATGCGATAGTGAAGGGATTTATTCGCGTAAAGGGTATGGTAGCCTAACTGTGAGGGAGCCGTGGGTAATAAAAGTGACAAACAGCACTCTATTTTTTCCGAAATTGGTGTCATTCCCTCTATAAAGAAATTAAATTTTAACTAACATCTAACAACCGGCAAATATTTTAATACATGACAGACTTGGTTACCGTAACATTCAATAACTCTTTTATTCCCCCGTTGCCCTCGGAAATATCTTTTACCACTGAAATGATGAGTTTAAGCAGACCATAAAATCGGGATGTGTTAGTTGAGGTGCATGAGTGTGTAATGACTGTTTGGCATGTTAATTAGGTAAGGCAGTAGAAGATATTTCACAAGCACCATGAAACCCGTGAGGTGTATAAAAAATACCGATCTCTCTTCCCTGTTTGCCTAAAACTTAATAGGGTGTACCAACAACAGCAAATAAGAATTAATTGTTTTGCATTTCCTTCCTAAATATTTAAAATGGGACGCCTTCTAGCAGATATATTAGCCAAAGTTCATAGATGCCCAGCATCTCTCTTGGTAACGAATATTCATTCAGGTGATTCTCTGCCTGTATCCTCTAACCTTTTCCCTCAAAAATAATTCCATCATGCGTTGCCTGCCCCACCCCATCTTGTATTTTTCCCCTCCCCCATTTTCGTCTCATAACACAACCTCATAAAGGGTCGCTGTAAATGTCATTTCCTCAACAAGGCCACTGCTCTCACCAAGGACGGGGTCCACCTATTACCCCACCTTCCCGGTATTCCACTTCCACTCATAATAAGACCTTTGCACTTGGCATCCCTCTTTGCTCACCCCCACACCATATACATCTTCGATTGTCCCCTTCAAAAACCCTTCCACCCCAACCACTTCCCCATCAACTTTTTCCTTCAATGTTTATTACATATATATTGTTTTGGAAGTTTATCTTCTTTTTCCCGAGGGAAACCAGTTGCATTTTTTTCTGTTAAATATAAACGAGTAATAGAGCTAAGTTAATTACGTTTCAATAGTTTTATTATTATTCAGGGCAACATTAATTTCACTTTCATAACTATTACCTAGCAGCGTAATGATAGAAACTTAAATGAAGTCATCAACAATTTCGAATAATAAAATGAGATTTTCCCAGCTTAATTTTATAAAGAATGATAGATTTGACGTTATCGGTGACCTCGGAGTAGATACTGTGAAACACAAATTGATTTATTAATCCACGACATACTCAGGTCTGGAGAACCAAGAAAACAAGTTGGTGATATCTTCTTAAATTTCAAGAAAAGTAATTGATGGAGTACCACACTATAAGCTGGTATACAAACTGAAATTATGTGGAATGAATGAAAAAGTAGCGAATTGGTTTCGCGTAATTCTCTTTGATAGCAAGCAGAAAAAAATAGCTAAGTGAGTTAGATCCGATATTGTTAATGTAGTCTCTGGCGTACCAAGGGTAGTTTAATCGGCCCCCTCCGTTTTTATCTACATCCGTCATACCTATTGGTATTAGAATTTCTCGCAGTGTGAGTATATGTGCCAGCGATGCGGTCATCTACTGGGCCATACAAAATAAACCCGACTATGAAGCTCTTTCTAGTGTTCTCATTAGTATCAATACCTGGTGTGAGGAATATAGCATAAAATTAAATCTTTTAAATTGTAAAATTATAGCTTTTTGGGAAAATAAATCTACACACCATTACACTTATATACTCACAGGGGTGCAGGTAAGAAAAACGGACCAAGTAATATGCCTAGGAGGCACTCTAACGTGAGGCCTAACATGGGTTATACCTAGTATGTATGCATAGCTGCATGGAAGGAACTGGATTTCATCAAACGCGTGGTGGTTAAACGTTCTGATAAAAGTTTAAATGGATTCGTTATTTCGCGCAAGCATGGCTTCATCTTGAGTATTCTTTAAGCATTTGGGACGTTTCATAGAAGGAAGTAATCCTGAAAAATAAAAAGGATAGAGAGAGAAGCGGACCCTTATGAACGAACGGGGAGCGTCACATTGTTTTTGATAGTCTAAAACGGGAGCCACTTGAAGCACGAAGATTGCCCGCAAAGTACTGAACTCTTAGAAATTTACAAATCATTTGAGTTCATCACTGAAATCGAGGAAATCATTTTACCTCCGCATTACATTGGTAGATGAAACCGCGACGGGAAGTNAATCATTTTACCTCCGCATTACATTGGTAGATGAAACCGCGACGGGAAGTTGAGAGAGATTTACTGGCGAACAGATAATTTTTCCCTTGTACAATTCGTGACTAATGCAGTAGGAAACACCTATGACAGCTCTAGCATTCCGTGTGTTGAAGGATGCGGGATGCTAATAACATTAAGAATCAATGTCATTAATGACTGGTGAACGAACACCCCCCTGCGACACGCCCTTGCGGTCGCTTACAGGGTACGATGTGGATGTATTTTGCGATTCAATTTCCTAGTTGAACACCTCAATATGGACATTTTTGCTGCAGGTTAATACTTTCCCGTGGTGTGCACTTATCCTAGATAGTCCTTATTTTCAAATGGTGCGCTGTTTTTTTTACACAAGATTGTTGACTTCTCGCAACTCATTATTTCGATGCATATTCCAGGGAGGCATTCAAGAAATGAGTAAGTTGTTTTGGGAGGGATGCCTCTGGAACCATCTTACGTAAGATTGTGGGAAACCCTATTACATCGATTTTGGAATTATAGACGGGCGAAAAATCGGAGTTTGTAATATTACGCAGTCGTCTCCCATCACACGCACACTGTGCCTCCGCCTGCAAAGCAAGTGTTTATCGGAGGGTCAATCCATGCGCGCCCTTCCAAAAATCAAGCCTCTTACGTAATAATGAGATTGGAGGGGTTCTGCAATCTTACATTTTCATAACTAGGGGGAAGGGATTGGGGTCAAAAAGTGACTTGAAACGTCTAGTGCGATGCATGAATTTTTTCTATCCACTCTAAGTAATGACCTCGTAAGGTATTTTTTTTATTTCCTAATTAGTTGGAGCCAAAAAGAGACTTTTATTTTACTACATTTTTCATCCACGCAGGAGTCTGCACTTGGAGGGATTTGAAATCATTGACGTGGGAAGACCGAGTGCCTGATGACGCAGCATCGTGAACCGAGTGGGAGGCGAATTCAGGGTATTTCCGTTAAACGAGCAAACAAACGATCGCGGCGGAATGAATTTGTTCTGAAAAGCACTTCATTGGTTCCATATATTTCTTGAATAAATTTGGATGCATAGGATTATCGAATAAATTAAGTTTGCTTCTGAGTGAGCGGCACCATTGTCAAAATCTGCTACCATATTATTTACTAAATTATTAGAAACAACGTCTCTATTCGCCACTTTTCCAGACTCATTGACACCATCTTCAGATTTAGGTACGTATTTCTTGATCTTGAGATGTAGGTACCCATGTTGCCTGACTCGTGCCAGTCCTTGTTAGAACCCACTTAATGTACACAACTTAGCGGAAAGTGATTTTTCAAAATATAATTTTCATAGAATTAAATTATTAATTAGAATTGAAAATTATTGCATTTTGATTTCAGAGAAAAAACTGGGGAAATTTAAAGCTTCTCTCAGGAAAACAAAGGAAATAAACGTTGTGTCAACAGTGGCCACTCGTTTAGCACAGTGAAAAAATAATCTTTTTCTATCCTGCCCGACGAAGGGCAGCTCACCTGCAAACCAGGGAGCAGGGGATAGCTAAGATTAGATTTTATTTTAAATTCTGGGCAGCCATTTTCGGTGGTTGAAGAGTCCTTCATTAGCTTAATGAATGGGTTATCCTCAAGCGGCAGTGTGATATGTCGGAGGACCTTAACCACACGCCTAAGAGAGCATTATGAAGCCCTTAAAAAAAGAATCGTGGCAGAGTTGGCTCTTCAGGTGCCATCACATCGGATTGCTAGAGCTACTTCAACAAGCCATTTATGAGAATTGCAGTTCACTGGATAGACTGGACAGATTCCTGGTTCACTGGATAGATTCTGGCTTAGGGCAGAAGGTCTGCGGCGTTGACAGTGGAAAGGATTGTGGGGCAGCTTCATTTTGGTGCCTTGTCTGCGACCATTGATCGTGTCTTTATGGCACTTGATATATATTTCAACCTAAAAATATTTACTTGAATTAATAATTGTTAAAAAATGTGTTGGATAAATGAGCAATTGGCATGATATGAGTGTACTTACTCTGGATTTGTCGGAAAAGAAGCAGTTTTCCATCCTGAGTTTCCCCCAAAGGAAGCACAGTACTTGTCTTGAGTTTTATATCATTATGTAACGAAGAGATTATCAACAATGGAATTAGATAAAAATTTTATTGTCATTTAAAGAATTAAATTATCTCCTTCTCTTGGGATGCTAGGATTTTGGGTAGTTCAGAACACGATACCCACATGTGTTGTAAGCATTTTAATTAAGCGAATCTTCATATTTCATAAACATAATCTTCGACAATTCATATTTTTAGTTAAATAATTTCAATTGTTTGGCACAGTCAAAAGTCAGCATAATACACTTTCCGATCGGCATAAAAGATTATATTGGAAAAATCTGTGCGGTACGTTGAACATTTAAGCTGCTACTGTCTGAAAATTACTTTTAATTATCCTAATTAATTATTTGATAAAGTAATTTGTGATTTTAATTTTGTTATTTCCTCTATGTAATTATAATTGCGTCCGGCTACACCTTTCCACTAATTTCACCATTACTGATAATCCACTAAATCAGTTTCCACCTTGACATACATGTGTACGTGACTCTACGGTCGTTTTCGTGCTGTGCCTCAAGGAAATTCTTAGGAATTCTTATCACGAGAATCTCAGGGTCCATAGTTAATTCCACTACTATATTCGCCTACCATTTTAATCCTGTATCGCGGACCCCTGGCTTTCGCGGACCTGTTATGACAGAATATATCTAGTTAACGACACAAGAGTATCAGAACCAATGTTTTGGTCAATTATGATTTTTACCTATTTTCAATATTCTATTTTGCTCTATATCTTATATAATGTGTCCTTGCAACTTGGCACCACATGTTCGCCTTTGAGAATTCCATGTAGGCCCATCTACCAATGAAAAAAACGCTTGGTTTATGAATTCACTTCCTTATCACCTTATTTAACTTTCCTTGGAACAGCAAGTCTTCTTTCTTCGAATCAAATTTCATCATTTTTTCATAAGATAAGGTGTCAATTGTTTCCCTCCTTTTTGTTGTCGTATGCGATCTAAGGATGCGATCAAGGAGGTATTCGTTATGCTATCGGTTATTTTTATCATCCAGTATACTTATGTATTGCTCCCTCCTATTGATGCATTACGGGTCACATTTAAATCAACCGATGGTAGCTTCAAATTGTTTTACCACGATCGTCGTATTCATCAATTCCTGAAAATCATAATCGACAATAAAATCTGATAACGATGCGACTGCTGATGGACATTATGACATACTTACCATTATATTATTTCTCAGGTTTTATTTTATTATAGGCTGAAATAAACGTTTTTATTGATTACAGGAAAAAAATCTTGCATTTGCATATGTAAGGGCAGATTTTCTCAGGAATATATTTAAAATAGTAATTTACGCATAACAATATGGAAATTTTTATTCAAATAGTAGACAGTTATTAAAAACAAGCGTGCTGTTGTATCTTAACTTATTCTCTTTAGCCTAAATACTTATCATTTCTGTTTCTACAATTCATTCATATGATCTTGACTCTATGTTGACATCCAACTCTTTAATTTTTGTAGCTGATGTTCTACCATGACTCAGGGAAAAATAGTAAATTTCTCACCTGTTATTTGTTACTTCAAGTGAAAATAAATTTGATTCAGTTGGCAGGATCCCATAGATAACATCGTTTACGTAGATTTAAAATGCGAGATGAGAATAGAAGAGGGAAGAGATGATCTTGTTTTCCGTGCATTTTACTGTGAAAAGCCTGGAATATATATCGGTGGTATAAGAGTTTAATTGTGTTTATTTATCCACGTGGCATTGCCCATGTTACCAGAAAAGTCTAAATTTAGTAGGATCGGATCTTGGTCGATACCCGTTATTATTATAAAATCCATTATTATGCGATCGAAATTTCCATCCCTACTGATAACTCTGCCGTGAGGATTTCATTAAAAGTTAATTTCATTGAGTTAACGCATATTTTCATCTTGCTACATGAAATAATAAAATAAGATTTAATTTAATTAACTCTTTTACTGAATATTGGAAATTAATTAATCCGTATAGTGGGAGACAAAATATTTTGATAAAATAATTTCATATAAAAAATAACGACAGCAACTAATTTGATTAAATTTCATTTCCCCCGCAGGAAAAAGATAGCTTATGGAATATAATTTTTCATTGATAATTAAAGCTGATATCTTGACCAAAAATATTCGCTGAACCACACTAGCTTAACAATAGGTAACCATGTTACCTACGCTTTCTTTATCGTGCAGAATTCAATTAAGGTGCATTAAATATCCTACGACGGATTTTTCTTTATAGCTTCCAATTTTTTTTATCACCTTAAAAATATCTTGAAAAATTTCCAAATTTATCATTAATGAATTTATTTAAAAGGTAAACTGGCGAAGAATAACAGTGATGTATGAGGACTAGAAGAATGAGTTTGATTTCCTACGCAGCAAAGGTTATACTCAGGGTGATTAGTAAGACGATGGAGGAGAAGGCAGACGATTACTTCGGAAAGGATAACCTTGGGTTTATGAAAGTTATAGGTACGGGTGACGCCATAGCAATAATGAGGTTATTCATAGAAATGAATATAGAGATTTAACAGGATACATTTGTCTGCTTCGTAGATTTGGAGAAGACGTTAGGTAGGGTAAGTTGGGAATACCCAATGAAGGTAATGCAGAAGATTAGAGGACGAACGAGAGAACGAGTAGATTAGAGGAATAGTAGACTTATTCGAAACCTGGATGGATAAACAGGGTAGGCAGTAGTTTTCCGGGCGGTAAGACAGGGATGTCCGTTATCACTGGTGCTTTTCAATGTATATGTGGAAGAAATGGTTAGGGAGGCGTGGGAATAACTAGAGGAAGGAGTAAAATTAGGTGGGTAACTGATCAAATCAGTCAGATTCGCGGGCGATCAAACTTTTGTTGGCAATCAGTCAAGTAGTTGCCGTCATTGGTGAGTTCACTAAAGATTCTGTGAATAAGAATGGAAGTAAAATAAAATAGGATAAGAATGGAAGTAAAATAAAATAGAAGAAAAGAAAGGTACAGAGGTACTCGAGATATAGGAAACCAAAGTTAAACATTGCAGTGGGAAGGCATTAACTTGAGCAGATAGAGAATTTAAGCTATTAAGGCATCGTTTTGAACGAAGGTGGGCACTATGGTAGGGATCTTAGAAGATGAATCGCATTAGGTGAGGAAGCTTATACGGCGAGGGGAGAATCCAATGACAAGGACCCGAGTCAAGGATGTAAAGAACTTGAACTGTAAATACTTGTGAAGACGATGATATGGGGAGTAGTTTTTTTGGCTCAAAAACTTGATCACTGAGGCAAGATTAAAAGCGTAGGTTGGAGGTTTTTGAGATATGGGTGGGGATATGAATGGAAAAGGGAAATGGACGGAAAGGAAAACGAATGAAGAAGTTTTGGGAATGGTAGCGAAGGAGGGAAGACTAAATAAAAGAATATAGAGGATAAATTCAAAGAAGGCAGGAAAAGTGTTTGTAGGATGTGCTGAGTGGTGTACGGATTGTAGAAGAATGTTTTCAAGGGTAGAATTTTGGGTTGGCGATGTAGGAGGTATTGTTTAGACATGCTGAATGGGGTGAATGGTGGCAGAAAATATGCGGAAATAAAGAGAGGGTTATTGTAGGGGTGTATGCATCAGAAACCTACTTTATCTGGTCATCATCATCATAGGTCATCTGCCG
>LYUA01004093.1:13776-23830 GCA_002093875.1 Calopteryx splendens | reverse complement strand
GGATCTCTCTACCCGTCTTTTCTCCTAGCCCACTCCTCTGTAGGGGAATCGAAATGAAGGGAAAAATCTGGGTTTCTCGGTGCTTCTCGAGGTCCCACTAGTTGAAGGAATTAATTATGTATGTCAACGTAAAAATCCATCTCGTCGCTATCATGTTGGAGAGGGAATAGTGCAGCTTAACTCATGGACAACGGGTTTCACGCTTGAACCACAAAACAGCAAAGAAACGCAGACAGAAGTGGACACTTAAAGTCTTAAAAAGATAGTTTCGCTCCAGTTAACTTCCGCTGTAAAGAGAATTATGAAACTAGACTAATATGGTTGACCTATGGAATCAATTGAGTTAATCTATCCATTACAATGATAAGTACTATCGAAAAAATCTTTGCAAGCGGATTTTATTCTAGAACTAGAAAACGAAGATTTTAATCGAACTACTACGTGATAGATAAACTTCATACCACATTCCATATACCAATTCATACCCTACGAGTTGTAGATTTCCTGTCACCAAGTTATATTTTTAGCTGCGGTAAGGAAGCCATTAAAACCTCGATAAATATTAAATAAAAATATTTGATTCCACATAAATCATACTGAAAGCCTCGCTGATTTCGTTTGGCATCGGAGGTTAGGAATTTTGCTGCCAATTACAATACTAAAAAAACTTCAATATCATGAAGATCAAGAAGAACTTGTGAGTAAAATCAGACTAAAATTTATTCTGGAGTGAAAGAGGATAAAATCGGCCGGGTTGAAATTTATTCTTATTCCTCTAGTTTCCTTATTCAACCAAACACTGACCCCATAATNCCACACTCACCCAACCCAGCTCCGCCGCCACTATAAACCTCACTCCGAATCTCTTCCAAAACGTTCGCCCCTTCCACTCCAGTGCCGAAACTTAACAGTTGCGACTTCCTTTCCTTGAGATCTGCTCTCCGCGAGGAGAGGGAGGGCTGGCAATAACTTGTGCGGTGACGTCATCCGCTTTCACTTCGTCCTCGCGATGAACGAGCCGCGGGAAATCAAACCTGCGTGCGATACGCCACTCGAACCTCTCGGGACGCCTAAGACGCGGTGACGGCCCGCGGTGCCCTCGGTGTGCATCCCCTCCTCATCGTTCACCACTCTTTTAAGTTGTCGGTGCTTTTATTAAGAATCCTAAGTAAAATTCGTGCTCGGTAGGACATTCTGGTCAACCCATTTAGGAGTGTACAAATCTCACAAAAGCGTTCACTTTAAATACGGTGCTCGCGTGGTATATCCGCTAAGTGTTGCGCGGGGAGCGGCTGTGTGTGCAATAAAAGGGAATACGGAGAGGGGTAGGGATGTTGGGAAATGGGGTCGGCAATGGATGAGCGAACGGACCAGACCGAGCACTTGCTCTCGACAGGGTGTCCTCGATGTGTAGAAAAGATGGGTTTGCGTTTCATTCACTCCGATCTTTAATTAGTTTCGTCGCAAATCAGTGTAACTTTTATCAATCCAAAAGTAAAGGCGTTTTTTCAACTGCCATTTTTCCCTAACCTCTTTCGTCAAATATAGTATTTGCAGAATAGGTAAGACTCAATCACCATTCGTTCGTCAGCCCGTCGACCTGTAGTCGATAATGCGTCCGATTGAAATCCTGAATATTCTTTTCGAGTACAGGGTTTTCAAGTGATTTTGCAAACCTCTTCTCTCCCCAGTGCCGTTTACTCAAGGCCACGATATCACGCGCATGACGAGAAGTTGGTCCGACTAATCAAAGGAAAGTATTCGTGCCGCACCGCACTCACGCGTCGAAATCCTTTGCCACGCGTGTTCAAAAGACTTCCGAACCCATTGAGGCGTCCTCAAGAGTTTGACTGGGAGGTCACACCGACGTTCTCGTGGATACATTGCCAAATTTCCTGGATCTCTCTACCCGTCTTTTCTCCTAGCCCACTCCTCTGTAGGGGAATCGGAATGATGGGAAAATCTGGATTTCTCGGTGCTTCTCGAGGTCCCACTAGTTGAAGGAATGAATTATGTATGTCAACGTAAAAATCCGTCCCGTCGCTATCATGTTGGAGAGGAAAAAGTGTAGCTTAACTCATGGACAACGGGTTTCACGCTTGAACCACAAAACACCAAAGAAACGCAGACAGAAGTGGACACTTAAAGTCTTAAATAGATAGTTACGCTTCAGTTAACTTCCGCTGTAAAGAGAATTATGAAACTAGAATAATATGGTTGACCTATGGAATCAATTGAGTTAATGAATGTAAGCTATCCATTACAATGATAAGTACTATCGAAAAAATCTTAGCAAGCGGATTTTATTCTAGAACTCAGTTGATAACGAAGATTTCAATGGATATACTACGTGATGGATAAACTTCATACCACATTCCATATACCAATTCAAACCCTAAGAGTTGTAGATTTCCTGTCACCAAGTTATATTTTTAGCTGCGATAAGGAAGCCATTAAAACTTCGATAAAAATTAAATAAAAATATGACTCCACATAAATCATACTGAAAGCCTCGCTGATTTAGTTTGGCATCGGAGGTTAGGAATTTTGCTGCCAATTACAATACTAAGGAAACTTCAATATCATGAAGATCAAGAAGAACTTGTTAGTAAAATCAGGCTAAAATTTATTCTGGAGTGAAAGAGGATAAAATCGGCCGAGTTGAAATTTATTCTTATTCCTCTAGTTTCCTTATTCAACCAAACACTGACCCCATAATCCTGAAGATAGGAGTAATCCCGGAAATGAGGGAGGAATTACACAACTGATAACTAACTTGGTTCCGGACCTCAATCAAACCAAACTGGGGATAATGCTTTGAAATGCTATTGATAAATTTGAGACGGTGACATTATAAAGTTCAGTTCAAAATAGCATGGAACTTCACGAAAGGAAGTAATAAACGTCAAACAATAACGCAACTACGAGAATAGCTGCTTATGCAAGGCAGACGGTGAAAACCTAAGAGCCTACTTAGATAATCCATTTCCATCATCGATTATCGATAAAAGATTCTTGTCATGGATGTCGATCGGCAGCGTTAATAATAAACTTGAGTGGCTGGGAGTTAAAACTGGGTTAATCAAAAATTATATTTGCTCGAGAAAAGCAAGTATAATCCATACATCTTACAGAAAACTTGAGGGTATTGCAAACTATTCAACGTCTCAGCAAGTGTAAAGAAAAAGAACTAATTTCACTCTTTACCATTTTTCTTCAATAATTTGGACGACACATGAGAGTAAAATAACATCCAAAATGGAGCTACCTAGCCTTTAAATTCCTGTCAGTAATATCACCCAGTCATAAATATTGTGAATACTGGAAATGGTGACAAATTTGAGGGCGCTTATCGTGGCACATTTTCACAGATGACCGACGGGATAGAGAGTTTGATGAGGAGAAATCAAATATATCGTCATGTACATAGTCTACATGTACACTTGACTGACACGTTGATAAATACTTCTTTCACAGAAAATTTTGGTTGAACATTTAACGGACTATATGCTTTCTACTTTCAGTACGAAGGAGATGCATGTGAAAATAAAAATAATCAACTAGAGTTACTTATATGGAATGCGAATGAAGTAAAGGAGAAGAACAGCCAAATCCCACAGCGCTTAATTCGGAAAAGAAGGATTCCAATGATGCAAAGTTAGCCGTCAGACTGATTGAGATGATTCTGGAAACATCTGCCTCGGCAGGCATACTCTTTGATCTGATTTACAATGTGGGGAAAGAGTTTAAAGGAAGGTTTATTATAGGAATTGGATAAAAAAGGGGGATTTTAAATTTTCGCTTCACTTATTTGACGGGAGATAGAGTGGTCCTAAAGAACTCTCATCCCTGAATCTTTTTCTCAATTATTTCTTGTGGATCAATCGGAAAAAAAGTTGGGCAAAGTGTTTTATCATAGTAATAGATAGCATAGATGTCTTTATTTATAGCGCGATATTGAGCCTCTTGAATCCCCTTATCCATTTAATCACTTGCCTCAGTTTAGATTGCACAAAATAATATGTTATTAAATTATCGGCTTGAAGAACTGAAGGCTATTACGTAAAAATTGGTACATAAGTAAATAGCATAATAATAAAAGAGATCCGGTAGTTATTCCTTTGTCATGAGCAGATAAGTGTACAAATGCGGGGCAAGCAAAAGGGTGAGCAATTTCAAACAAAACACAATAGTTGGAAATAAAATAATAATCAATAATGGATGATAATAATAATAAATTGTCTTCTTTGGGGAAAATATATCTCTGGGATAGGATGTAAGAAAAAACGGATAGGAAACATAAAGATGAACACATAGAAATAGCAAATTTCACGGAAAAAATGACACAACCGGGATCCAAACCCGAGACCTTCCGAACGATTTCCGGACGCCTTCTCCACCAACTGAGCTATTACTCGAATAGCAACTTCCCGTGAAAATACTTCTAGTGTATTGGCAACAGAGTTGCTCTCTGACACTTTCTGAGAGAGTAAACACAGAAAGGGGGAGGGGCGTGAAAAACCAGCGAAACGTACTGAGAATGACTAATGTATTGTAGGTTGTGAATAGTTACTTAATTGTATTGCGTATGTTTAGGCAATAAAATGAAGTATAAACTGTTAATACCAAAGCAATAGCAAAATTTGCATAATTATAGGATAAGTGAAGCCGAGTACAGGCTAATTTATTTCCAGAAAATATTAAGGATTCATATTTAGTCTTTAATAAAATAAATTCATAGAAGGAAAACACACAGGAAAGGGAGTATAAAATATCTGTGAAACTTGCTGATAGGAGAGTTAAGTGAGTAAACTAAAATTCTGCTTACAAATAACGTAAAAATATACCGTTTAATCCTTCCTTCATGGTTGAGGTCAAGGGGAAAAGAAACGTACAGCACTTTGATTTGTTCGTGTGTATTATTTTACCTACGGGTTTTAGAACTCTGGTAGACTACGAAAAATTTATTTAATTTCAGTAGCGAATCCACGTAAACCTTATTTTTTTCATAAACTCAAATAATGTAAACAATTTAAATTTTTAATTTATTTTCACTTATAATTATTGCCCCAGATCTGCGAGAATCCTGGTGGTGACGGCTTTCACTTTACCTTGACGATTTATAGCGAATCGGGATGCCCTTCACGGAATCTTTTCGATCCATCTCACGGCTGCTCGGCCGGATCCCATACAAACAGGTCACACTCCGTTCTCATATCACGCCGGACGGAATCGGATCGCGAATCCGGGCAAGAGCGCGCCTCCCCTCATCCACCACCCCTACGTCGTCGGCACCCCACTCCAATCACGTGACCGCGCATCTATATACACACACACACACACACAAACAATCATGGTGCAACCTCGATTGCACGCGTCATCCTGTCCGCCCTTCGTCCCCGCACATTAGTACGGATTCCACGAGACGTCAGCAAGGCGCGCACACGAGGTCGCTGGCGGATAATCACCACTGCCCTAATATTCCCCCCCNNTTCCCCCCCCCCCACATCCCCCACCTCCGGAAAGAAAAAGAAGTTTACTTACTGAATTAATCTCACCGTCAATTTATTCGCCCAGAAATTTTCCGAGAATACATACATACGTCCCCCGACCGAATGAATTCTCAATGCCTCGAGCACGGGACGGACGCATGACAGCTAATCCTTCCGACACACTTCCCTCATGCTAAAAGGACGCGCCCAAAGGAAGTGCACGTCTAAGAGTGCCTCAGCCTGTTGAGTTGATTAAGTGGAGTGGAAAAAACAGGTTTTGGTGTTTTATGTTTTTCAATATGGACGCCGTTCCGATGCTATTGACAACCAAAATACTAATTCATATGAAAAGCAATGGAATGAATATCCTGCTGCGTTTGCATGAGGTCATGGTTTCACTACAGGGTAACGTCGCGGCAACGTATTTAAGCCGAATTATTATTATTTAAGCATATTGGATTAAATCTTTAGAAATACAGCTGTAAATGTGATTACTTCATCGACAAAGGTTTCCACTGTTTTTTTTGGGTAGGTTCACAACGAGGATTATAAGAGCTTAGGAGGTTTAGTTTCCGTAGATTTAGTACTTATCCTACCGTTTTATGAATACTCCGTAAAGAATATGTTAAAGGGAAATTGATTGGAATATATTTAAAGATTTATTGCGTTACCGAACAAACATTATTAATGCTTATCACATACGAAATGAAAGGTTGAGAATTTTTAAAAGATTAGAAAACATATTTCTTTGTTTCCATTAACTCCGATAGATCTGTTTTTCATCCAGAATGGCCAATTATTATATTTTCCTCCTGGCGGGACACCTTACTTAACTTATTGCAAGTTTTCACTCGAACCAGCAATTATTAAGGTGATTCCAGAGTGTTTACTGGGTGTGTCGTAAAATCATAAAAACCAAGTTTTTCCACATATGTATTATTTCCGGATAACTGAAATGGACATTATCTCCTTAAAAATTATTAAGGTGGAAAAGCTAGAAATCACAAAAGCAATGAGTTTGCCAAAGTTACCATAGAATAGTGGTTTGAATAAGAGCTCCCATGTAAAAAAGTTATTTGCATATCAGTGTAAAGTAACAATTAAAAATATGGACCGCAAGTACTTTCAAGAGCGAAAGGAATACTCTGAAAGAAGGTTCACGTTATGCTTGGATAAGAATGATGATTTTACGACAGCACTAAACAAAAAAAACCATAATCATTTAAAACTCACTTCATTAAATTAAATAAGGTTTTACGAGTGAAACAAACTCGAAAGTCTTGAGAAATTCTCACCACCATTAGCATGTGTGGAAAATATTTTACGGATTATTTTAGGCATCATGCTCTTTCATGCGACGGAAATACCCCCAAATTGTGCTCCTTAATAATTACGTAAACAGTTTGGTTCATGAAACAGTCAGAGCCGTCGCCCGCCAGGCCTCACCCGCTGACGGCTCCGTCCCATTAGCCCCACCTCCGGCGGTAAGGCAGGGCGGCGGCGTCCCAGGAAGAGGAGAGGCCTTAAAGACGTGGAAACGGGTCCTCCGCACCCCACCCCCCCCACGGCAAGGGGTGCATTCATCCCCCATCCTCCACTCCCACAACACTAATCCACCGAAGGGGGGGTGGGGGTGCCCTCCCTCCCCTACATTCTCTCTCTCTCCACCCCTGCATCTCATCTCCTCTCTCTGAAAGGAAACCTGAGGTTTGCTGGGGACTCCCATTAAAGTCGGTTCCTTTATAAACACATCTGTCTGGGATATTCCTCAAAATTCAAGTACATTAAGCTTCCATAAGTGGCACATTAGGGATGAGGAATTGTAAACAAAAACTCACGTTTCCGTCATGACGTCCTTTTCCGCCAAGTTCCGACTCACATCGGGATGTATCTACTTAAAATAATAGGTGGGACGCAAGAGGCACAGAGTATTTTGAGCTAAAAATATACACAATGGAAGGTAAATACCACAGATAAGGTGAATACTTGTTATTTTTTAGACATATCTCCAATGAGAATCACGCAACGTAGAATCATACGTAGATATTAATAGATGTTCTCCTATACGTCTATACTCTAATACGTACGTATTATTTATCGTAAGTTTACTAGATTAGAGTGTTTTATTGTATGACCTTCAATTAGGAAACGAATTTTCTTCTTCCGTGTAAGATTCATAAACGACAGGCATGAAAGGTAAACACTTATTTGGAAATGTTTAATAATCATACAAAGTTAACTAATGGTTACTCAAAAATACCTACCTGCAAAAATTACAAAAATATAAGTTCCAGTTTAAATTTGAAATATATTGGAATATAAAAAAACTGAAAACAAATTTTATTTTTTAATAAATAGCTGTACGGAATATGCATAAGATTTAGATTCATTATCATTAAATTACGGAGTAAAATCTGTAATGGAAGCCGACGTGACTCCGCCGAAACCAAATGGTTTAATTAAATTTGTTATATTTTTTTCTATAACTCATATTTTAAAAACGTATTTTAAAATAGCTAACACATTAACATTTTTTCATTTTTCATAGAACTGTAAATAATTCAAAGAATTACTCAAATAGAAAAGGTAACTTTTCACTAAAAGTAACTTTTTCTTGCACAGTCAAATTATTTGACGGGGATCCGACGTTTATGATACGTAAATGAAAACATGGAACATATTAAGCACAGAAGAAAAGAGAATCATTTACAAGCAAAGTGAGTAGACATTAAATAATTGTAAAAGTTTCAAGAAGTCAACTAGAGAAAAAATGAAGGGACATGTAAAAGTTTAGAGATGATGTAAACCGAGAGAGATTGCTAATCTTTACCATTGCAATTTTTCTTTCTTTTGCAGTTTCACTTTGCAACAACTCCCCCTGTTTGGGAAGGAGAATGAATTTGACGTTCTGTTTAAAAATCATTTTCCTGAAGCCAGTTTTCCATAACACTCAGGTAGGCTTCCATCCAAAAGGAAAATTACTGTATGTGTACGGGTTGAAATCCTCTCTCTCCAGCATGAATAAGGATCTTACAGTAAAATTTTCACTTTAAATCCAAATAACGGGTTGATAATTCACTAATGGCAGAGTTAAAGATGGAAGTAATCGGTGGTGTAATGATAGGTGCCCAAGATACCTTATTTTTATCCAGAGACATTATTATTTTTATTTATACCGGTGGTATAAGAGTGGGGGTATCAATTGCTAAATTTCTAGGCCCTGCTCAACGACACTAAACACCATTCACTATAATAAACCATTCTTCAGCTTTGCATACTTTCAGTTCCATTGTGCTCGACGTGCCCAACCTTCTCCTCCCCCTTCCGCTGTTACCCAAATATCTCACACCTATCACAGTTTTCAACAATCCTCTTACACTTAATATGCCCTGTATCTATTTTTCATATGCTCTTCAAAATTCTCACAACTTTCTCCCCTCTCCTACCATGTCCGGAACATCTTCGTTTGTTTTTCCTTCGTAAATATCACTTTGTCCATCCTTCTCCACTTCCTGATCTCAAAAGCCTCCGAAAACGCCCGTCCTTTTGCCTTAACGAACACGATTCCGAGCCATAAAAAAAGCAGACTCCATATCAGTGTCTTCACTTCTTCAATGCTTCTCTTTATGTCTTTACCATTTTACCAACCTTCCTTTGAAACATTTCCCAGATACACCAGCGCTTCTACCTTTTGCATTTTCTGCCCTCCAACATAAATTGATATCTTAGTTTTGGTTCACATTAAATAAGTGTACTTTTTATTGATTTAAAGACGACAAAGAGAGGATAAGTAAAAGAACCAAGGCAGCCCAGACCCGTGTTAAGTGTATTGTATATTATCGAAATTACGAAGATCTTGAGCATAGCATAATTTTTAGGAACGTATAAAAATGGTCAACCGAAAACAGTAAAAGCATGGACATATTGTGGCTGTATGGCTCTTAGATCCCACGCCAGGAGTCAGGGAGGCAGCATTACCCTGGCATAGGGGAATGTGGGGGGCGAGGAAGAAGATAGAAAGGGGGCTTCGAAAGAGCTGGGGGCGTGAAAGGCTCTCGACTATGTCACCGAGGCTGAGCGCGGTTTTGAGTGTATTTGTTAAATATACAAGTATTGTGATCTAATATTGGTTTTGGTGATATTCATTCTCCACTATTTCTCCTGATTCTGGTGCCTGGGAGAAGAGTGCAACAAGGGGACCTTTTATTGGTAAAGTAAATTATCCCCACAAGTCGTTTACGCAGAGAAGAATAAAGAACTAAAAGTGAGGAAACGTTACAATATACCTACTCAATTTATGTAACAAATCCTCCGTACTATATTGTATTCCATAGCAATAGAAGGTTAGAAATCCCCTTCGCACAAGCCTTTAACAAAATATATGCATACTGGACATCTCATTGCTCTCTTTTAGATCCAGAAACTTATTGTTGTTCTTATCCAGCTACTAGGGTCTGTGATGTGTTTCAATTTGTGAAGGGTAAGATTTCAGAATAAGATTGTTTCTAAACTGCGGCGACGAAGTTCATTGATGAAAAGGTGGTTTTATTTAAAAATAAAGA
>LYUA01004089.1:18969-31172 GCA_002093875.1 Calopteryx splendens | reverse complement strand
TGGGAACCTCCCTAAGTGTCCCCATTATACCCTCTCTCGAACGAGGCCACAGAAGAAAGGGGACGCTATTCCCTCCAATTATATTCAGGCCATTGTGGTCTTCGCAGAACTTTTGTAGCGTGACCAAGTGAGAACTGGGAAAAGGACAAGTCGTCCCTGCCTTTAAATTCCCGACGGTGCTTGTCAAGCCACCCTTCGTCTCTCTCTCTCGCTCTTTTTCTCTCGTCACTCCGCCGAAGGTCGATTCGATTGACCTCACCCTCTTACTTCACCACGACTTCCACCAAGAATGTTTTGCGTCCATGTTTTTTAAGTTTTTCGGAACCGGTTAATTAATAGACTCGGAAGATTTTTTGTAGTAATCGCTCGACCGGTGATCTTAACCGACTTGCCTCTGCGTGATGTATTTTTTTTTACGGTTCACAGGAATTGATGTTAAAAGTATGGAATATTTGCGAGGATTGCCAGAATCTTCTTCTTGCACAGGGTTTCGCCGTATTTAATTTCCACGTCCCGGAAATTTTCAGACATTTCTCGGCTCGGGCGTTGGGAGAGTCGTTGCTTACATTTAGAATGTGCACACATGTTGTGCTTGTAGACTTGCGTCTTCGCTCGGTGTACTTGAAAGCGTTTTCAGAGCGAGAGATAATTTGGAAACAGTACGAAACAAATCCCTTTTTACCGAAGCGTGTGCTCCATACATTTACTTACCCACGCTTATCGAGCGTAAGAGATAAAAATGCCTTCTTGCACACAATTAGACTCAAAAGTAAAATCTAACGTACCACAATAAAGATTACCACACTAAAATGCGGAATTTTAAAAGTTAAGTTAGGTGGATCAGTTTGCTTTTTAATATTAATTGAGCATATCGTGAATTTTTCTTATTAGGTGCACACGGCAGTTACGATTTTGCTTTGATGCAAGTATATTCCAAGAGTTCGTCTATCATTACTATTATTTTCTCTTTCGATTCCTCAAGCAAATCTTTTCTCGGTTATTTTGGTTACCATTAAGCAGGAGTACTCATTATAATTTAGAATGTAACCAGGGCGCTGATATACAAATAAGTGTTAAGTGACCTCACAATCTGTTCGTTCGGGAGAGGATTCATAGGCGTCCTACGGGCTTCGTCTCCCCTTATCAACACAGGCTACCGACAACAATGAAGAGGTGGTTGCTCGGTGACCAGATCGTTAGACTTTCGTTTTCACTTAATTACTTCAATACGATTGCGGTTAAATTCCCATTCCGTTGCTTATTAGAGGCCTTTCCCACCTTCGTTGCAATGATGCATTTATCAAGACACACTCGGTACAGGAGAGCGAAAAAATCTGAATCATGCATTGAGAGCCCGCATTCGATTTTCCCCAGCAAGTTAAACGGTGACTTTCGCCGGGAGCTTGAGAATGCGATTATTTGCCACATCAGGAGAAATGAATATAATTGGTGAGTTGCCGTCCATGAAAGTGAGTCACGAATTCGAACCCCACTCTTCTAATCGGTAACTAACGTAAATAAATAGGAGCGGGGAGAGTGTATTCATTACAACCTTCAGTGGCACCGTGAAGCTTTTAAGATGCACTTTTCATATCATTGTTTTTGTTAATTTTATTGTGTTGATATGAATCTGGTGATGGCATTTAAACCGTAAAAAGGATGTATTGGTGGATCACTTGGATTATATTGCCTCGATTAAACATTTTTTGGGCAAAAGAAGTCGCGTTAATTCCGGATTTTCAAATGAACACAGTTAGCATTTTGTGTGTACCTATAAGCATGTGCTTGCTTAATTTTTTTCGAAAGGAAATGTGATGGAATAAAATAAAAACAGTACAATGATCTTATTCGTTATTATAATCGAGTAGAATGTTAAATTCGTTATCTGGCTTAGAAGCTTATCGGGTACGTATGGTTATCTAGTATTTTATTGGTTTCTCAGTATGTTTCTAAATTTTATGAAGGCCAAAACTGAACCCCAACCGCAGTGACAACCCGAAGTTTGGTTTGAAAGGTGAGGGTTGAGGTCACACCTCTAGGGCCCACGGCGATTTAAATGCACGCATTGAAAGGGTTTGGGGGGGTGGGAAAGGGTCAGTTTCTCTCCCTGTGCCGCCTGCGGTTCCCCAGGAAGATGTCGTAACCAGAAATTCACGCAGCTTGGTTGAAGCTGAGGNGGTTCCCCAGGAAGATATCCTAACCAGAAATTCACACAGCTTGGTTGAAGCTGAGGGTGCCCAGAGGTGTGAACTTGGATTTTGACCCTGATTCTCCCGCCAGTAGCCGAAAGCTCTAATACTCGGCTACCAGCCCTTGATGCCTTAAAGAATTGATATCATTTTTTTGCGGAAATAATGTTGAATTCGTCAATTATTCCGGGGTTCATTGTCCATTATCTGAAGTTTCACAGATATCATTCTTGTCGCAATGTAAGCTAATTGGATGGACATTTTCAATTGACAATATTGCTTAATGCGTCAATTATTTCGTAGTTTGTTGTCAAACATTGATGTTTATGGCTCGGAGCTAAATATTTAAAAGTAAAAAAACACTGAAAATGGAGAAATCTTCCAGAAGTATTCAGGTAGATCATAATTTGTTATTATTAGAAATTTGTCTTCATCAAGTGTTGGTCAAACATAATCGAAATTATTTCTCCTCCTCCACCTTTCACGCGACTTTTATCCTTTGGGAAAGTTTTTCATCCGGCAACGGAAAAACTGTCAAAATTTGACGGGTTGAACGTCACGACTCAGGCTCCAGAAAGTCGCCCTCTCTCTCTATGATTACATTCTCCTACGCTCTCGTCGCCACTGATTTTTTTTAAAGCCCAAAAAAATTATTCGACACCCCGAGGTCTGAAAATGTGCGAGCGAAAGCCGTGGCTACGTGGCGTTCGCATTCGATTTGGCCGGGGCCAACAAACACTTAAAATTGCTCGTTCCATTATCTCGACGACAAGAGGCTTTCGACCGGATTCAGCGGACTTGTTCCATTTGCAAATGCAAAAGGTTGAATATTCATCCCTTTCGTTTCCCGTCTCATGTTCGGGTTTCACATTTGGCAGTTTTTTTCTTAGCGCACGCGCGCGTTTTTGCAATTAGTCTCGTTGTCAGTGAATGCAGGAGTAGAAGAGGCAAGGCGTATCACTTACGGCGCCGTGAATGTCCTGCGGTTGTGACGTGTAGGTAGTGCTTTTCCCGGTCTTCCTTTCCGAATGAATTCTTTGAATTGAAGTGACGCGTAAAACGTGTGTCGTCCCTCGTCGTCGTTCCCCCGTCATGCTTATGACGTTCAAAGTCATCATGCTATTTTTTCTGTCGAAAACTAGCGGGTGAAATAATTTTTTCGTCAGATTTTCCAAGCTGCAGTGCTTAAACGGTTTTTGTTCAAATAAGATACTCCATTCGGGTGAATTTACGAGGCACCACAAGCATAGAAAAATAAGCACTTTTGAGTTTACAAACGTGGCGGAGATGGAATGCGAATCCACAATACCTTGGTTAGCCGGCGGTCTCACCCAATCGACGGGACTTCTAATTACATCTCTGTGCGGAGGAGTTTTTTTTCTGCGCATTTTCGGGAAAGCACTATTTTATATATAATTGGGAGTAGACTGCGTATCCATTCGGCAATAATTATCTCCGAACTTCTTCGTCAGGGCCTTGGAAATATTATGATTAGTTAAACCTCATGTTAGGCCTCCGAAACCTGCCCTTTAGCGACGATTAGAAGCTTTTGAGTTGTGGATATGGAGAAGAATGGATAAAATAAGTGTGACAGAGAAGAAAACTAGCGATGAAATTTAGTTTTGAACATAACTATATTAATAATTATAATAAATTGACTTTATCGGGGTGAGATCGAGAATATAATAGTCCCTTCTTCTACCGCAACGAATTTATTTTTTTTAACGATGTTATCGCTCTTACTAGATGCACGCGATAAATATCGCCACGCCGACATATTGTCTTCACCTTTAGGATTCTTTTAAAAGAAAGGTCGTCGCTGGAATATGAAAATCGCGCAGACAGCAGAAATGTAGAGTAACGTGATGAAAAATTGTTCAGGCCAGCGCGGCGCCAAGATGATGGAGTCTCTTTCTTGCTGTGTGTGGAGAGAGGGGGGCGGGGCTCTGTCGACCCATTAAAAGGAGGGTCGCAACACGAAATTTCAAGTCAGTCTCGCCCACCAGCAGTTGACGGTCGTTTTGCACTTGCGTCAGTTGGTGGGTAATGGAGAACTTCCTCCGGCTGTCAATCAAAATAAATATATATATATATCCGTCTACTAACCTTCGACACAAAAATAAGACTGATTTCAAAGAAATCATTGCATTTTTATTTAAAAACATTAAAGAAAAACAATTTAAATTCATTAAAGAAAATTGTTTGTTATAAATTTGATTCCATGAAAATTTCAATTATAAAAACAGTCTTAATGTCCACAGTAAAAATGTCTATTTTATTAATGCGATTACTCAATAATAGCTTGGCGCCCAGTAAGCAAGGCTTATTTCGAAAAAAAATATTCGTTAATAATTAATATTATTGATATATCGAGTTAAACTAAATGATGTTATAAATAATTTCATTACATTCCCAGTCGCAAAATATCGTAATAGTCATGGAGAAAGTTGGTTCATAGGGAAAATATGATATATAGGTATCACTTAACTATATTACTTCATAGGTAATATTTGGAGACTGAAGCCCTGTTAACTTGCACCTACAATATTTTCTGCTTAATCTAGTGATGCTTTTGTGCTTCTAATAACTTGGCGCTTGGTTATCATCTCTCAGCGACATTTGACGATAATTTTATCATCCATTGTCAAGGTTGTCCTGATTAACCTAATTCTGTTACCAAATAGTGTGTCGAATAGATTATTTTCAACTATTTATCATGCCCCAGGCCCCTCCAATGCAAATAATGCCACCCATTAATCATACTTTGATGCATAATGAAAATAAAATATTGTCTCTCTTCTCCCCCCCCCTGCTGCCTTCAGTTGGTCATTCAAACATTTTTAGATTTGAGACAGACTCAGCCACACTATCAATCAATTTCTGCTTCCGGGTCTTATATGGAGCTAAGCTGTAATTTGCTCATTTTATTGCCTTCCTTTCAATCTGCCACTGGTGATAATCTTTTTGAAGCTATAAAAAAATACCCTTGGTTTACTTAAGTTAGTATTTGCTTTGCAGGATGTTGTGCAAGCGACCAGAGAATTTTTTTTATGGTTAAAATGGAGGTCTGGGCCCTTTCAAATCAGCTTCTGTTATAAATGTGTGGTATAATTTTCCACGTATAAAAAGGTTATTTTCTCAAAGTGCAAAGTACCAAAAATTGAACATTTTTTGTAGGCTTGCACATATACACTACATATTGTGGCATACTTTGTTTTCAATGAAGGTATGCAATTATAGAATTTTATAAGCAATGCATTCATATTTCTGTAGAGATGTTAGATTGGTGGTTCATCAGATCAGTGTTATGAAATAAACTTCCAATTACTTTTCAATTACACTCACCCATGTTAGAAATGATTAGTTAAAATTCACAAGTGGTAATTTACACAACCAAAACAGTTTGCGATATACTTAAGCATTTAATGCACAACTCAGCACAGGTAGTTAAAAGCTTTTAAATAACCAAATAACCTTATCCCAATATAATAATACTCCTTATGTCACCAGAATGACAATTGTCTTTTGTTTAAATATTATTTTTGGGAAATAGTTGATTCATAAAATTATGCCCCAGTGAAGAATATTTAAATATGAATTTCCAAGTGTTAAAATATTATATGCATGTTTTACTTTGTTATTCTATTGTGTCCTTGGTAACAACTGTGATTACTCCTCAGTGAATGACATTTTTACTAATCATGAAATTCATATTTTGTCTATTGCAGGAAGTACATTATTAACAAGGAAGAAATGGGGTTCGGGAAGGAAATGGATGGCTGTGGCCAGTTTATGAAGTATAGCATGTTCATCTCCAACTTCATCATATTTGTAAGTAATGACTTGGTATTTAAAGTTCAATAAATATGCATGGACAAAAAATTAGCCCATGATGCAGAGAATTGCTGAATTGAAAAAAAACTCATTGTCTTTTAATCCTGTTGATTATAATTGTTACCACCTGCTCAGAGGATTAAATATAATTGCATGAAAGGTAACAAATGGAGAATTAACTAGGGGAAAAAAGCTGAAGAACCAAATTTATAATATTATAAGCCGTTTGAGACATTGAGAAAGCATAGGGAGAGGAACCAAATTGAGTTGAAAAGTGGTTAAACAAACACAATTAAATGGGCTGAGGTGACGGTTTAGAGGGTCTGATGTGAGATGAGTACAAAGACCTTTCACCACCATATCTCCTAATGTTTTGAAAGTATGTGCTCAGCACACTGAATATTACCAACTGCATTCTGTCGTAATTGGTTGGGAAAGGACCTATCAGAGCTGTTTTTTGTTGGGATCAGACAGGCAATCAGTTGCTTATCTCAAAGCAAAGCCAGTCAGTCAGTCAGTCAGTCAGCTTTATAAATTACCAAAAGCTGTCCAGAATTGGGTATGAGGGCCAATTATTTTCCTCAGCAGTGCAATGCATCCCAGTCTAATAAAATGGACAAATATAAAATCTAAAAAAATATATATACCTAATTAGAAAGACAATGCACACTATCAATATTCAAAATTAGTCTAGATGGGAAAAATGCTTGAACATATAATCGAAATGCATATAATTTCTTAATTTCTTTAATTTTTATGCATGTTGAATGCAGTAACAACAAATCATTTTTATGAGCTTTTATTTATAGTAATATTAAGATATGAACAAAGGAATATTTTTGTAACAAAAATATTCCTTTTTTTGTTTAATCCTTGGTCCTGAAAAGGATTAAGCAAGTTTATTAATTTAATTATAAAAAGGGTAATGTTATCACTGCCTGTTATCACAACAATGCTTACCTACCTAAATGTTTATTTCAGACTGAAAAATTTGATGATTTAGCAATGCTATTCATACTTTATTTTTGCCTTCCTGAAATTTTATGAAAACTGAAATTTGATGGCTATCCATGTTTGGGTGCAATGTGAGGATATGCAACATTTTATTTTGCCATCAGCAAACTAAGTCTTGTCAACTTAAATAGTTATTTCATTAATATGCAAGTCACACCTAAATTTAAAATATTTTATGTGAATAGCCGTCCTGATGGTAGTATGATACAAGTTTGATATTTTCTCATAAACCTCTTTATCTACTTTTCAGGTTGGTGGAGTTGTAGTTCTTGGAATTGGAATATGGACCCTGGTCGACAAGTCGTTCATAAATGAACTCTTAGGGACGAACCTTTTTGTAGGGTCAATCTATATTCTCATAGTCACGGGAGCTCTGATTTCTCTCATAGCATTTTTTGGTTGTCTAGGAGCCGTCAAAGAGATCAAGTGCTTGCTTCTCATGGTGAGTTGATATCTGGCAATGAACTCATTTCTAGTGTATATCTTTGTGACTGATGAAAATGATCCTGGTGAACTGATTGATGAAAGATGTGACAAAATGGCCACTGTAAAAGGATTGCACAATCATTTTTTTATTGGGTAAATGTTGATTTTTGCCACTTATGGATAGTTACTGGAAATTACTACGTGCATGAACATAAAATAATATATACATGCTTACATAAATTGAATGATTACTATGTAAATTTGGGAATATAAGACTGGTGTTTAAGTGCTAAAAAATGTTTTAAATTTTATGTTACATTACACTGAATAGGTAATCATTGAAAAATATTGAGGTTTTAAGTGGAATGTGTTGATGTCAAATAAATTTTAGGAATGATGCGTGAGAATATCCACATTCTCAGGCATCAATCATCTTTGTGTGGCTGATTTGTGAAATAATGGCTCTTTATTATAATAAATCCTCATGAAAGTTTAGGAAAGCTCTTTTAAAAAAATCACCTAAAATAACATACTAGCCTTGCAGTGAAGCCTTTTTTTAAGTTGTGTACATAAATATGTTCCTGTTTACTTGTTTGACCTGCACCCTCATGATCCCTGGACACACTTCCTTCTGGGTTGGATTACTAAGAAAAGAAATTAATTTGTGCTAAGAATGATTTTTGCCCTCAATATCCACTTCCCTAGTTGTGTTCAACTTAGATTTATATTTTTCCCTTTGGGGATGCAGGTCAAAATTGGTCAAGCAAAAGTAACAATGCTATTTTTTTTAATGGATATTTGGCATAAACCCTTATGCTACCAGCCAGCCAATCCATCGGCTCTCGCTGCCAAAGCAAAAACTGCCACCAGTCAATCTGTGTGTATTAATGAAAATTCAGGTTTCAGTACTATTTTTCACCATCAAATCCCCCAATTGTATCAGCAAGCATAACAAACTTTAGTACAGCAATAAAACTTGTTATTTGTGAAGTTTTTATTTAAGATTCATAACAAAATTCAATTCAAAATTCAAAATGGGTATGGCAGTAGTCGCATACTCAACCTGAAAAGTTCTGGCAGTAATTTGTTGATTTGGAACCTAGAAAATAAATTCTGGTTGCTAGCTAGCGCTGTTGGTCAGATGTACCAACCAGTTTTGATCCTGGAATCTTCCAATCGATAACCAAATGATCTGCATAGTAGATGCCCACCCATGATCTCAAATACTAGTTGCATATATTTAAAAAATGTCAAAAATACCCTTAATATATTTTACTTTTCAATTGCAATTTTTCTTAGGACCCATTCAATGATATTAATATTTTATTCCTAATTTTACCATTTAGCACTGAAAAAAAACAACCATAATACACAATCAAATGCTCTTAAGTTGGTGTTGATGGGCTTGAGTAAAGCTCATCTTGTATTAAGCCCTATGGGAAGTGAAAATCAGGCACCAGGATTAAAGTGGCCAGTTCCCTTTCCTCTACCGCCTGTGCTTACCCAGGAGGATCTTGTGCCCAATAAAATAATACACTCAGCTTGGGTGAAGATGGGTTTGTTCAAAATCACCAGGAATAGAACCCAGGCCCTCCAGTCAGTAGTGGAATGCTCTACACACTTGGCTACCATGTCCCTATTTGGCATTGATCAGAGGAAGTATCGTAATGCCAGTCGTGATAATAAATTATTGAAAACCAGGCCATTTAAATGGATGGATGTATTTAGGTCTTTAAACACAGGGTGTGGTCAGCTCTCTCGCTTTCCCTGTCTTTACTCGTTGCAATCCTTTCCTTCAACTTCCTCTCTTCTTTCGTATCCACTCAAACGTCTTCTTTTTCCTATTTCATCTCTTTTTAACTTTCTAGTGATGCCCATTGTGAGGTTCGGTACAAATGATTGGGTTGCATTGCTTATGTACTAGAATTAAATTTGTTATTACTAGAAGAGAAATGTACTCGTGCATTGTATTAACATTATTTTTCATTCCAGTATTTCATCATCGTATTCATCATTTTCATCGTGATGCTTGTTGGTGGAATCTTGGGCTATGTGTACAGAGAGAAAGCAAGATCGGCTATGGAACAGGAAATGCAGAGATCAATCCGTCAGTATGGGGACAAGCAGAGCATTCGTAATGCTTGGGATGAAACTCAGGAGACTGTAAGTTGTTAAAAAGTCTTGAGTGCAAATACATTTTATGCTACAGTGCTAATGATTTCAGTTGTTGATGGGCCAGTAACATGTGCCCTTTCATATTGGCTATATTATTTAAGCCATTAAAGGCTATTAAGCTATGTCCAAATGGAATTCACCAATTAGGTGCCTAAATGCTTCCTTCTAGGAGATTCCAAGAGGTCTTCCTCCCTAAGGGAGGAAGACATCTTGGAAGGTGTCCGAGTTTGTGAGACATATCTGTGAAGTAACGAGTGCATCTTGGAATTCATGATATCATAATTTATAGTATTTTATTTGGAAAGTGAAATAAAATATGCATTCATTTCCATGGTAACATGCTGCTGAAGCAAATAATGGAATTAATTTTTTCAGTATTACCTCTTCCATGACATCGGCGTGAACACCATAGATCTTGTCCAAATTTGTCCTTCCTATACCCATTGTGACTAATGAAACATGCCTAATTCCTAGTCCCTAATGAATTCGTGCATGGCTTTATACTTTCATGTATCTGCAATTTTCAGTTTCATGCCTTATCCAAAATAAAAGGTTTATCAAAGTGTTTAAACATTATAATTATCATTATTATATGGCTCGGAAAATTTTTGAATGAAGCCTATTACAAAAATTTCTCTTTCTTGCTAAGCTGGAAATTAGTTTTACTATGAATAAATTGATTTAATTGGGGAAAATATTCTTGAAATTTTAATGCAAGAATTGACAGAGAACTAAAACAACCAATTTATGGTCTCTTCTTTCTGAAAATCAAATCAGTTTCACGTGAAAGAACAGTGCCTACAGGAAATTGATGTTATATGAACAGATATCAAAGAAACTAGGTAGACATTTCCTTTATTCAAAAATATAGGTATTTGAATACGTTGAAATAAGTGGTGCAAAATTGTTAATTGTCTAGCTCATGTTTATTAAGCCTTTGCTTCTTATGAAAAGTCATTTCACAAAATCATGTGAATGAAGTTTTAATATGAGCAGGATTATGCTTTTCTAATGAAAAATGAAATTATAATCAAAGATCAATGTTATCAATATTTTTTTCTTTCCAGCTGCATTGCTGTGGAATTGTAAACTATTCAGACTGGAAGAACAATATCCCAGAAAGCTGTTGCAAATACATTAGTGGTGATAAAACTAGCGGGAAGGTATGTAAACTTTTATAACTTATGTATCCAAAACTGAATGCCTTTGAACTAAAAACAATTAATTTACTGTGTTTTGAGTGTAAATTATTTTACCCACCCCTAGTATAATTTTTATCATTTAAAGATCAATTCTTAGTGTATAAATAACTCTTTTGTGTGTACTGAAAATCTCCAATGCTTAGAATGATAAATACTGTAATAAATCATCACTGATGAAAATCCTACTCATCGCCCATTAAGTACCTACATATGTGACTGGTAGATTACCATTAATTATAATATTCATGCATAGTTATTCACATGTTCCAATTTATGTATTTTCCTTCACTAACTGAAGCAGACTATTTAAAAATATGATTTGATATATTCAAATTTATGAATTATTTAGTTTCAGTCAGTCAGATCTAAATCAGTAAAATCTAATGCCCTGATGATGGTTCAAATCTGAAAGATATTTTATTTGTAGATATTGGGGAATGCAATTGGTGAAGGTGAGTTCTAGACAATTATTTGGGATCATTTACTGAAATTAAGTAATATTTTTTCATTAGTGCATCAAATCAATAATCACAGTAGTCATCCCAAAGGTTGCCTAAGACATGATTGTTATTTATGTATTTTTTGGCTATCTTGGAATTTTGAATGGAGGTGAATGTGGACTGAAATAGAGGACTTGTTGTGTGAACAGACAATGGTCCTAGAAATAGTCATAGAAAAGCACGTTCACTGTCTAGAAGTTTTATGAGATCAATATAAAACAAACATACCATATTTCATATTTTTTTAAATTTGTGGTGAGATATTTCCTAATGTTGTGACCCAATGTTTATTTCTGCATTTGCATAATTTGGTTTCACATTAAATACATTTATCTTTTAGAAATTCCCCTGCCAGAGTGCTCCAAACCCATTGAGCATCTACACTGAGGGATGTCTGAATGCCACGGAAAGGTTTGTCAGAGATCATGCAGCTATCATTGGAGGTGCTGGCATTGGTGTTGCATGCATTATGGTATGTACTGAATTTTCTGGTAATATAAAGTGTGATTTCTGGTAGTATAAAGTGTGATTGTTGGTAGTATAAAGTGTGATTTTGGGAATTGAAATCAACCGTGCCATGCAGGTGATGTGGTGACTTTGTGCTTAATGGTTAAAATTGTTTAAAATATCAGTTTCGTACCTATTGATGGGTTCAATTCATCAATTGTGTTGGAATGCTTCGTTGTTGTTTTTTTGCCACGTTTTTTTTTATTTTTTTATTTTTATGTTACATAAACATCTTACATTTCTTTTTTAACCCTTTTGCTGCCAGCCCCTTGCAGGTAAACTATGCAAAAAATGCCAAGCCTATGCCATGAAGTTAGGAAAAAATATTGTTTTCACATTAATTTAAGTACTTAATC
>LYUA01004088.1:37196-49798 GCA_002093875.1 Calopteryx splendens | reverse complement strand
TGGGCACCCAAGTTGAGATTGGGGGTGTGCAGTGGGAGGGAGGGGCGTCTAGAGGAAGGAGGTGAGTTGGATCGAGAGGGTATGTTGTGGGAAGGGTGAGGTGGGTGGAGCCTCGGGAAGGCGGGTGAGGTTGTCGGGCGAAGAGGAGAAGTGAGAAATATGAGGAAGGCTGGAGAAAGACGTTTTGATGGGAGTCGTGATTGCTTCCGTGGTTTCTGATGAGACGATATCAAATGGTGTCTTGTTGTCTCGCCGCGAGGATACGGAAGGAAGGTTGGTATTGTCCTTTGGGAAGAGGCAGAAGGGGAGGGACCAGTGGAGTCAACTTCTACGTAAATATTTGATCATCTCAAGAGAACAATCAAAATAATAGTCAAAATTGTGACTTATCAAGAGCTTTAAAATAAGAAGTAAAAGGAATTTTTTGTTCAACGATAATAGCTAGTTGGGAATTTGAGAGCAAAATAATTGATAATATAATACAGGTAATTTCTAAAGTACTTAACTCATCCATTTCCTAGGACCATTAAGTAAAATTATTATTAGTTCCAGCCAAAATTAATACATCGACATAATATTGATCTATATTAGAAGCCAACTCTAGTGCGGTTGTTGAAGCACGATTCATTTTCTCAAATGCGGTAAATCCATCAACCTTTTCATCCCAAAATTCAATTATATAGGCATAAATGACTTTCTACCAAAAGGGATTGATTTCATCGAGACACATGATCAGCTCTTTCCTCATACGTCTTTGCCGCTGGGTGTGTTTCAGATCCGTTGCACTCAGTTGGATCCTTCTATCATAACTTAGCTATTTATTTATTCTCTTTCATTTCTGCCTTGGCATCTACTTTAACAACATACTTTGCACTTGTCAAATTTGGCTGCCTTAATAATCCCTATACTATTGTAATATACACGACTCATTTAATATACGTTAATAATATTCGTTTTTAAAAGTTTTCTAGTTCTTATTCTTGATCTTTCCCCGTTTCCTAACCACATTATATGTATTTTCCCTTTCATTCACCTTTTTACTCCGTTGAATGTAGACTGTTCACAAAGTTGCGATAGTATATAATACGGGCACATGTAGTTCGGAGCAATTTATCTTTCCCATTATTTCACTTCTCGTGCTGCAGTAACGAGAATGAATGAGAGTTTTGACAGCCATTCATTTCCTGAAATGGTCCCATAAGTGTGCATAAATGTTTAAGTTCGTTTACGCTTAGTCCGTGCACGTGACAATCAATCATCATTATTCCTGGAAAGAAGCGGCAGGAAACTGTCCAGTACGTAACCAATTCAAAAGATGGAACGTTAAATTACTCGCATTGGATATCTTAAAGGTGCTTTTAGAATGTTCCTCGAGATTTTTCAGCTCCAGCAATTAAATGTGTCATGGTAATAAAAACATAACGCAAATATATTTAATTAAATTTAGGAAACTTTTTTTATGTACTGCCATAGATATGTGACTACACTTTGTACTTTTTCACACGTTTTTAATGTACGCCAGTTTTACCACTACGTTCATCTAATTGAAATCATCAATGCTGAGCGTTATAAGATGTCGTTTATCAATTCTGAAAATAATCAGTATTGCGTTATTGATAAGTCTGCCTCCGCTTTAGGGTATTGGTATCAGTGGATTTATCACTCAGAGTATTAGTATGAGTGATAAATCCACGTTAAATTTTTAATACCAAAAATTTTCCTCCTCCCCGGAAAGAGGAATGTAAGATATAATTTATAATACGCCAAAAATGTATTTCTTTTTTGCTGCCATCCTCTATGCTCAAAAAAAATAATTTGGTGAATGTCGTTATTTTTCACGAAAGGTGGTGGTTTTTCACGAAAACGCGATTTTTATCGCTCGCTGGGAATCAAGTCGTCACTTCTGCGGAATAGTTATTGATCTTTCTTATTAATCTGCCTAAATATTCTTAGAAGTATATTAATGAATTTCTTTTAATAATTACAGTAACTATTTATGCTAGCTATCCCTCCCAGAAATGGCATTTTTTGGAATGCTCTAATCAGGGCAAGAAAGAAATCAAAAACTTTTCCCGTTACACCTGAGCCAACACGAATATGTTCCTACAACACATTTCATTCTATCCATTGCACTCATTTGTACGCAACTGTTATAGTATTGATAACGGCCACTCCTTTGGCTCCTTTGGTAGCGGTCTCGGCGTCGTTTTCGCTTACCATTGGATCGCTACAGAAAGTGAAGTGAATATCATTAAGATAGAAAGAGAGAGATTGAAACTTCCCTCACATTAAGATTAGTTGAGTCGCCTCAAGGACTTTTTCTGTCGTCAGCCGGACGGAGAATTAGAGACACGTGAATGATGACACGCATGGCGTCACGCCAAGGGGTGACCAAGGGGACGCGGACTAGAGGAGTCCAGAGGAGAAAAATCTTTCATCAAATTCTCTCCCCATGTGTGACTTAGTTTCTGCAAACTTGATGCATGCAGTTCATTTTCTGTTGGCTCACATTGATAAGATAGAAGGTCGATTATAATAGAATAGGAAATTTTTCCACATCGATATTCATTGCTATACTGCCACGCTTCTGGCCATGTAGAATCCGTAACCCTATTTTCAGGAACTACTTAACCCTTGCCATTGAAAAGAAGCTTAATCATCACATCTCAATGGCTTCTTCTGAGATATAACAGAAAGGTAACGACATCTTTTAAATCTTTAAAAGCAGAGAATAATTTTGACTTGATTTGAGAAAGACATTTAATTTAGATCCACAAGATTACAATAATTTTTTCCATGCATTCGGCATTGTTTTTATATAAATAGTTGATGAAAAATAATAATCCGCTTCTTGGCCTTACCTAAGTTGGATATGATCGCGATATAATGATTTAAAAATGTGTAAATAAAGTAATGAAATTAATTCCACAAGACTTGGTATTATCACAATAAAATAATCAATGAAGGAAAGGGAGATAAAAAAGTGCGTAAAAATATTTAAAAAGGGGTTTCAGAGGTGAAAATGATGCTCAGACAATATTTTCTCAAGAAGAAATAAAGCTCTCTAATGCAAGAATTCATTTCCTCCGTGGAGCCACTTTCCTTGAATTCCACTTTTTAATGCATACCTAGCTCTTTCGTTATCATGTCATCGTGACTGATTATATTAAACTCTTTTAGGAAACCTACATTTCTTTGACGATAATCCTCCCTCATTACGGAATTCCTTGTCTTGGTGCGGCCCAGAAATTCCCCATCTCAAGAGCAATCACAAATTAAATCCTCATTTCCCGCTCCCACTCCCTTTCCTGGGATTTCTACCTCGCCATTTTCCTTTCCCTATTCAAAAGGAAATCCCCACTCCCGCTCGTCCCCCTCCTCTTAAACATTTAGCCCTATTTATTTCCTCAGCGCCCACGTCTTATCTCCCACGGCATTCTTCTTCCACAGCTTACCTAAAAAATCCACCCACTTTTTAAGGACCCGCCCCCTTTTTCCGCTTCTACATATTCATCATGGCCTCAACCCCCTCTACAGCCCTCCTCATATTCCTCCTCAATTACTCAACCCTTCCTCCCCCAATACCGCTGCCCGTCCTTTACACCCCTGCCGCCTTTCACTCCCTCCAAAGGCTCCTTAAAACTCTCCCTTTTCCACCCTCAATCTTCCTTGCCCTTAACCTTGCCCTGTTTATTCCTTGATAACCTCTCTTTTACCGTACTATTCCTGTTATACATTTCGTCTTGCTCCAACTACATACGATATCTTCGAACCACAAGTGTTTATATTAGTGAATTTTTATAAACATAAATAGTTTCAGAAACTTACATGACTGTTATGACGGAAAGCAAACTTTGAATTTTATAAACTATTTAAAGTGTGGGATGTTAATTAGTCTTTCTCGAATTTATATTTAATTTTTCATTAATTCCCCATTTTATGTCTTTTATTCTGGTAATACCTCGGCCTACATCACAAATGCAAGCTAAATAAATCTCCTATATTTTAGAAATTTGCTCTGGACTGGGTCTCGATTTACTTCAGATAAACAGAGTGTACCTGCATATGATGTAGTACATTGAAAGCCCATCGTGAATAAATTTCTAAAATGGTGGAGAATATATAATTTTTACTGGTTATTATCATATTCCGATTCCACCATATCACGCCTGGCACTCATTTCAATTTAGGTATAATCGGAAACTGACGTCTATACGCTGAGCACTCACTTTTATTCTATGTAGTGGGTTTGCAACAGTTAACTCGAGAAACATTTAATTCACTAAAAATAAAGGGTTCTCATGAAGATAAATATACCTATAGGACAAAATTTTTGCATAATACTATTTTAGTGTCGTTATCCTATAGAATATACCTGTATTCAAACAATGATCTTGGGATAAAGCTTTTCTGGTAAAAAACTAAAGTAAAATTTATATAGGTTTCGAAATAATTTTAACTTGAATTTAGATTCTGTTTTCACCTTTGTACACATGATAATATTCTGCAAACAAAATACATTACTACATACATTTTAATTTATTTAAAACCGTTTTGCGTACGTCGTAACGCAGCTGTCGTAATCTTCAACCGACCCAATAATGACCCCTTCCCTGATACATTAACTGCCTTAAGGAAACTCGATCTCTGCATTATGTGTCAAAGATGCAAGAGAAATTAGTTGCCTGTAGCATATCGCATAAAATGGAATTCTTGATAGAATTTATACAAAAAGAAAGATGTGAAAACTGGGTTTCGGCACTTACCCAGGTGAATCTCTCCCTCGAAATCTTACCTGAGGATATCTCACTTCCCTTAAATTACGGTAATATGCTCCTCTGTTACTATCATGATAGATATACCTTTTCAAATAATGCGAGGGTCCGTTCCATCATTATTCCTTTGCTCATGCAGAATTGGCTATAAGAATATATTCTTACAATTATAAAATAATGAATAATCATCATTAATTACATTAGCGGTCGATATAATGACAATTTGGGACGTTTTCAGTTATTGGTACATCGTGAACTCAAATACAATATTCACGAAAAAAAGAGACAAGAGGAATGGATGACTTCACAAATCACAGATCAAACACTTAGCGTGAGGCACCGGATCTCATAAATACGAAGAATACCTAAATGCCCATCTCCGATAATGCGAATCTTCCAACCACACGCACCCACCACGCAGTGCACAAAAAAATCCACCTCGCCGCGTTAGCACAAACACCTCGCCCCGGATGCTCTCCCCCATCCCTCATCGGCGCCCGCCAATCACACCTCGCCGAGGCGTCCCATTCGATCCGTCGGCCCAATTTCATCAGCGCGCACCCGACAGCTCCTCCGGCACATCCTCCTTCGAGGCACTCTTCCCACCCTCATCTTCCCCCCGCTGTTCCACCCCCGTCCCAGCACACGACCGTCCGACAGCCTCCCCCCGCCCCGAGGTCTCTATCAAAGGTATGAAAAGGTGAGTGAGAAATGGAAGGAGCGGAGGAGGAGGATTTCTTAAAGAGGGCGAGGGGATCTTTGGAACGTTAGAAGAAGGGGGTTGGATATTAGGGGGGGAGGGGGAAGGTGCGAATGAGGGATGGGAGATTGAGATTAAAAGAGGACGAGAGGGGTGGGGGATGAATTGGAGCCTTTAATGGTGGCTAGGAAAGAGTTGGATGGGAGAGTGTTTTTTGAGTGGATGAAGGAATGGTGTGAAGGGAGTGAGGCGGAGGTGAATAAAAATACTCTCAAAGCAATCTTATCCGTTGGAGCGAGATATTGGGTCGGAATTCTAATGCATGGGAAATTATGATAAGACTTCCTGCTTCGCTCTCGGTTTCCTCCCGGCTCCCTCCCACATCCACCCGCCCCTTCTCCAGGATCAGGGGCGAGGGGCATCGGGAGAGAGGGAATAGGTTATCTAAAGGGGGAGTGGGTGGTTGGAGGGGAGGGGTGGAGGAAGAGGGGATTGGAGGGAGGGAAAATGTGGGGCGATTCGCTCCGTGTTGGTTGCACGGAAAGGAGAAGTCACGGGCGTGGGGATTGGGACGGCGAGGTGGTTCTCTATTTTCTCGAGATATTTCGGGCATAACGTTCACCTTTCCCGGCACCACCACACATCCCGCGAGCATATCCCTATCCTTCCCCCATGCGCATCCCATTTTTCTCGGCCCTCATCCCGAATGTACGGCCAACTTTACTCCAACTTTTCACTTTGTTCTGTCAGTTAAGCCATGAACATGAATTATGCCCACTAATCCCGGGATTTGGCCAATAGCCGCGGTTTAGTGTCACTCAGCGTTCGAAGGCGTTCCCAATCGATCCGTGATGGCAATTTCACGCGGTTTCGCTCTCTGGTTCCCGCCCCATCTTCCCCCACCCTGCGACCGTTCTGGAAATCCAAGGATTCTTACCGATAGTATTAAAGGACTGATCTATGATGGAAGCTAGCAAAATTGCTAACTGAACCTGGCTTTGAACCAACCAAGATGATTGATCAATATATACTAGGCATGCTCATGCAAAATTCATTACCTCTTGGTGATGAAGTTTGCAAAGTCGTAATTGGAATAACTGGTTTAGTGAAACCATACCCATAACATACAAACGTGATTGACATATATTAGGAAACGGGAAATTTGATTTATAGCTGACATAATTAAAAATTCTGGAAATTTTAATTTGGAGAACATTTCAAATCTAATATTCATAATTTACACGAATGAATTTCTACATAATACTTCTTGTAATCACGAAAGTGCTCCTCTTCCAATAAAACGGACAAAACTAAGTACTTAAGCATTCTTATTTTTATAGCACCAACCTACTCATAAAAAAGTTACCTTTTGCAAAGGATCCAATAAATTCTGTTACTAGTCAGATGGCGTCGACTCATGATCGTTTTATATTCGTATGATTAATCAATGCAATTTCTCGAACGCAAAGATTATATTGTAAAATATATAAGAGCATCACAATTTTCGTTAATTATTCTCCATCAAATAAAATTATGCCAAAAATATAAAAACCTCCAAAATGAACGCGAAAGTTTTGATAGGTAAGGTCAAGGCTCACATAACACGAAACTCTAACCAGAGTATGGTGGACTAGTTACTTTCCCAGCTCCACTTGCTGTTTCCAAAAAAAGGCTTGGCACCATGAAAAATCGCGCATCTAGGAATAAGCTGGGAGCGTTCAAATGCACGAACCAGGTTTGACCGAGTCTTGCAGTCAGTGGCAGAGACTGCACTATCATGCCTTTATACTCGTAAAATGTAAAAATCAACACTAATGATAAACTTCTATGTGCACATTTATTCCTAGCAATCGTTTTCTACAATAAAGACATTTATATAATCCAATGGGTGTATTTTTCCAAGCGCGGTGTCGCCTTATCTGTATGTCTGTGTCTCTTTATGATAAAATGAAGAAAACATCATAGTCATTTTCCTTCTACAGAAGCTGAGACATTAAAAAAATGGGAAACAAAATTATTAGCACGGATTCAGAGTATGCAGCAATTACAAACCATGCTCATTAATAGATAGGAGCATTAAAATCCGATCAAAATATTTTTTCAAAGAACTATTTAAAATACCGCGACAGTAACTTTAACAGAGTCACCAGCTGCTGTGCATATTCACATATGTGTATGCGAAAAGTTATTCACTTGAGTCGAGGCTCAAACTCGGATCCCTCAATCCCCCGCCGAGAGCCTTGACTAATTGTAAAATCATTTCAACCTAAAAATAAAAATGCCATTTTATTTTAACTTCAACCATTGCAAATTCATTAAAAATACTCATAGTGCAGTAACTTTAAAGTCATAAATACTCTTTTATTCAACATTTTCTCACTTTTCCATTTCTTGTCGCTAATATACCCGGGGGATGAAATTATATTAGAATTCAAGCATAACCATCCTATTTTGTGACTAAATAAAAACATAAATAATTACTTTTTCTTCACTTTAAAAGCTATGATATACATGTAATATTTTAAAAATATCTTAGTTCCTATAAAATCCTTTCAGTATATACTACTGCGACGATAAGCCTTACCCAACTCATTATAAAATTCATTGTTAACCACTCGATAAAATAGAGTGAGCATATTGAAAGGCTAATTTAAGCAATTAAATAACATTTGCAGGCAGTTAAGGAGTTGCAATAAAATAATTAATAAAAATATTCCCCCAATAATACCAGTCCGGACAAAATGCATAATGCAGTCACTTTGAGACACTATGCGGTCACTGGTAATAAAGAGTGGGTAAATTTTACCTATGACCGTCCATAGGCTTGAGGTTTCCCACCACGTGCGAAACGAATTTCGAATTACGATTTGAATTAATTATGGAACCGGACCAGACGAATAAAATTTTGTGGCTAAATACGGTCGCAGACAGCAGACAAGGGTTGGCCAACCGCGCGCTTAATAGTGGAAAAAATATAGCTCGATCTTTTGGGTTTTAGATCGTCATTTTTTCTATATCTGCTTAAAAAAAATAGCGGCACTTTGGTGCCAACTCTGCTCGCTCCTTGCGCGAATAAAAATTGAGAATATAAAAAAAATGATGATGCTCATGAAGGGGATTGGGGTTGGGAGGATGAACGGAATACCTCCCCGCTCAATCCCTCTCTCCAGTCATCTCTCTCATTATCTCTCTCTCTCTCTCTCCTTCGCTTTTCCCTCCTCCGAACCCTCCTCGCGACTACTCTTCTCACTGCAGACGCGCAAGAAGAAACTAACGGCGCACTCGACGTTCTCTCGCGGAAGGAAAACAATACACATTGCTCCCATCAAAATCTCAAGACTGCTGACACTCCCGGGACCATTTTCGAAAGTGTCCCGCAGTCACCGGAAGATAACCTGGTGGCGGGAAATAGGAGCGGCAGACAACGAGGAAGGAGGAGTGGTTGGGGGCGAGGAGAGGCCGGGGACGGGGGTGCGTGCTTGGAGTGGGGGAAATGAATCGCAAAAGTGCAAAAGTTGGCGCACCCGCAGATAGCGGGAAGGGAATCCAGATCGGTGAACCGATCCATTTATGATTTGGAATGTGAATCTGTGGGATGCCTCACAATTCCCATTGTCAGCCCGGCGGATTTTTTCGTCCACGGATCAAACTGGAGCCTGGACTATGTAGCCGGCGTCCCCGCTAGCGCACTACGCACACACATGCTCGCGCGTGTGTTTTTGGGAGGAACGACATTTATTCTGCCACGCGAGAGAGCGCGGCAGTGTCCTGAGAAAAAGTGAACCAACTGAGGCGAAGATGGGGGTGCGGGACACGTCTAAGCGCGGCCTCGTCATCATGGAAAGCGAGAAATATAAGACTTTGTCCCGTGGGGGCGAAGCCGCATGGATGACAGCCGGGTCACATGAGTAGTCATCCCCCGGGAGTCCTCTTGTGTTCCCGTCGCGGGGGGCACATTTGGGGGGGGGGAGAGGGTGCGCAGTGGAAGACCAGTAGAGAAGACTGTTTGTGTGCGCCCTCCCTGTGCGGAGGTGACCGCCCCGCGGCGGGGGAGGGAGCGGTGCGGGTGTTGAAAGGGCGGAGGGTTCCCGAGGAGGGGTGGGGTTTTGCTCGCGCCTCGGCGGCTGGGGGACCGGCATTAATTTCCACGGCGAGAGGAGATGGGGTGGCGTGGGGTGGGGTGGAAGTGGGAGTGGAGAATTGGGATTGGTAGCAGAATGTGCAGTTGCCCTAATTTTAAGGCCGTTCACAACCTGATTCATTACTATCCACCACCACTCCATCCGTGGGCAGCACCGAAAAGTGAACTCATCTCGCGACGGGCACCAGCCGGTCTCTAATCTTCCAAAATATTAAAAGTAAACCCTTTAGTCTTCCAACATCCCCTCCTCTAGTCACATAGAACGGGACGATAAATCCCTCCGAATTATGACGATTGTGGATGGTAATATTGGCCTTCGATTTTAACCACAGTCCAAAATAATATCTAGGTAAAAGTTACCGATACATTGAGTCGTTCCTCATAACGTGTATTCTAGGCTCCGCACTTTCTCCAAATGTGAAGGAAAATTTTTGCCATTCACTATTAAATTCTATCGCTCCAATACAAAAAGCACTGATTCATTCTGAAACTATAAATTTTCTTGGGAATTCAAAGTCAATTTAGTACATTTTTAGGTATCTACCTCCGAGTCTCCGGCAAGTATCGGGTTTCGTTTGCCGCAATTGAATACGCTTCCGCTCTGCAGGCGGGAATACACTTCATTTTCTCTATCATTTAGCCTTTCGCTGAACCGAGCACATTTACTATGGGGTTTATCATTTTTACAGAGTAACCCGGGCACATTTTACTCCATCAGTACAGAAAATGTTGATGTTTCGTCCGTTTCTAATCTCACTCTCGTGTTCGTTTCAGCAATCAATCAATGTAAGGAGGTCGTGAGATGGTCGGGGAGAACTACATAATGCCTAGTCGCCGTCAGCTGCTTCGTGGAGGAGTAATTCCACAAGCCCTCGTTCTCCACGACGGACTCCATATAACCAGGAGTAAGGACGGGCGTCGCGACGATGATATTAGTGTACGTCGACCAAAACGTTCTCGAAGGAGGAAATATAAAAAGCCCAGGGCTCCAATGTTGCCAGTGGATGTTCGGATACCTGGCGCAAAAGCTACAGCCGGACAGGATTCGATTCAGGGTCTCCGGCTGGCCTCGGAGACTCCCTCTGCACTTCGCGTCCGTCACGTTCACCTCGAAGAGGAAAAGCGGAAAAGCTACAAGCAGGCTTCCACCGAGGTGATGGCGCACGAGCGTGCAGGTTACAGAGTGGTAGTTCCTCGGATTGGACGAGACTCCCTTTATCTGTACAAGATCTGGCGGTGAAATGGCATAAGTCCACTCCTATTCATGGAGGTGGCGAAGATTCTGGTAAGATGTTTATGGGAAGGAGTGAGTCTGCTACCATAATTCATTCAGCGCGTTCATTCTCGGAGCCATGGAATAATTCTAGCCAGAGGAGACCCTCTTCATAATGATTTCTGACTGAAATTGGTCCGTCCTTATCACTTAGGTGGCGATCGCATTGCTCTTTAGATGACCTTTCAGCATCGAAGAAACTGCGGGAAATGCCACGACAGCATACTTTCAGTATCGTTCGACCTCCGGGGTCGATGGAGAGGATTCCACAATGGACGGGACGGGGGCGGTGGAAACGCAGAGGGAAGTGGTGTAATTATCCCTCCTGTCCCTAGTCCTCTTGAATAGCTTTTTTTTTGGCCACCGTCAATGCCCGCACTCTGTCCACCTTGTGCTGATTAATGGTTAGCAGCGCATGTTTATTCAGTGAGTGATGGTGGAACTCATGTGCGCGGGCTATGTGCCTAACCCTCGGCGTGAATGCATGCTCCGAGGCATTTTATTTTGCTTTATCCTTGCATTCAGTTTTTGTGATGAATTATTTCTTTTTATGTTCGAACACGAGTGGCGTGCCAAGAAATTACAATAACGTAAACTTGGGCACGAGTGGCAAGGTTCACCATTCCTTGTTAAAAATATAAATATGCTCGTTTGCAGAGATTTCCTTAATTTTCTTTCTGTACATTTACTGTGCTTCTACTAGTTATGTTCGTCTATAGCTGTTATAATCAATACAGCCTAATTTTCGTCCAATAAATCGCATTTTTAAATCTTGATGTTTTCATTGGGCCTATGTGGAAACAACAAAAAGAATATTTTTTAATTATGCATTTTTTTAACTTCGAATTAAAATTAATGTATTCAAAACTTATTACTCATAACTTCTTCATTAACTTCAATATAACTGGAAAAATAAAATTTATTGATTCATTCGTAACTTTTAAAGAAATTTCGGTTAATTATTATTCATATAAAAGTATATTGTAGATTAAAATGAATTATAATAAAATATTAGAATGCATCTAGTCTATTATTTGCTTAAACCGATCTGGATTTTCTAAATCTATAGAATATAAGATTAAAAAATAGAAAATTTTTTATACCCACTATGGACCAGGGGTGCACCTCAACTCACTCTCAGACACGTAATTTTTCAATTTTGTTCAGGTAATTTAATTCCCATTCACACTATCGGATATTTGAGCCATAATACTGGGGAACGAAATAAAATTAATAATTAAAGGCAGAGGTATACTTATGTACTTCAAACCTACAAAGCTTTTAAAATATGGATATTCTAAAAATGTTTATCTTAAAAAAACTGACTAGACAATGTTGTGTTCCTCTGAATTTCCTGAACAACGTAATAAATTGCTGGTCACTTTTGTGAGATACATCAGATGCAGAATCAATATTAGATTCAAATAAATCACTCCAAACCTATACAGTCAGCCAGCTAATACGAATCTATTAAAGTTGGTTCGAAGTGTAAGGATCAGCAGTATTACTACACAGTGTTATAAGAGAAGAGCGAGAGAAAAAATAAATGAACTTCCAAGAGAATCCTTACCTAATACATATTACGAGATTAAAGCAGAAAGAACTAAAGAAGTTCGTCCTTTAGGCTTAAGTATTATTACTAAGACGTATTTTGAAGAAGAAGAAGAGACCCATCTGGCATTCCCCGGAAACCACTCACGCTCTGAAAAACAA
>LYUA01004088.1:10323-21574 GCA_002093875.1 Calopteryx splendens | reverse complement strand
TTATGTAATCACCATAAAATTCGAAAGTCAATGCCTTGTCGCCATGGACACACCATGTCTCTCTTTTCATCGCTGCTTCCTTCAGGTTAGCCTTAGATGTTAGGTCCATCTCAAGCGTCGTGCTCTTGAAGAATTTAGCTCTGGGAAGCCCTCTTGGTTCCTTTCCAACCACTTTACCTTTAATTCCATTTATCAGGAACTGATTATGCCTTAATAAATAGTAACCAACGAGTTTTCCCCTTCCTCGTCCTATTGTTTTTTACTGTGATCTATTTTATTTCACTTCTTCTAACACTTTTTTATTATTTTTCCTTCCTACTCAGCTTGTTTTCATCAATTTCCTCCACATTTACATTTCCATCACCTCAAGCTTGATTCTTTCCGCTTTCCTAATTGTCCATGTCTCGCACATCCATATGAAATTATTCTCCAAACAAACGTTTTTATGAAACTTTTTGATGAAAATAGGTCATGCTTATATGCAGAGCCTTATATGTTTCTCCAGCAGGCGTTTGAACATTAATGGTTCGACCGTAATCCCACCACTTTAAGAATTTTTCCCAGGGACTTATTAATTGAAAAAAAAATAACGTCAACCCAAGGGGGACAAGGGGGGGGGGTAAGGAGGCACCTGAATTAAAACTGGAGAGTCGTAGGAACGCTTTAAACACGAAAAGGTAGGGGGACATTTCCCTCTTTAGCCAATCCCGTCAGAGCTGCAGCTCCGATGAGGTTTCGGCGTAACCTCGTTCCGCGGTAGAGTCTTGGCGCGACTAAGTTGTGCGCCAGGAGCACTGGAATTCCAACTTTGAGTTCCAGTTCATGGGAGGGCCCTCCTGGTATCTCTGGAGATTTCAAGAGCTCCACCCGATAAGAAACGCACTGCTCGCTCTATGTCACACTATTCACTGAGGGAAAGGTTTCTCTTTCTTTCAGAACTCGTTCCAAAATCTTGTTATTTATGATAGTTACTAACTATATCGTTTTTGAGAGCTAATAGGGGCTTTTCACAAAGCCAGTTTTCATCAACAAGTTTGTGGTCCAAATATTGCTCATAAAAAGCGTGGTATGAAGATAAAAGCTTTCAAAAGGCGTTGAAGCACCAAGAGAAGGCTGTAAAGATATGGCTAAAACCTCCCCTGTAAAGTCTTGAAATTTTAATGACATTTTTTAGCCATCAACACAAAAAAGAGTTGTAACTTAGCCCCTTAGCCCATCTAGAAAAATATATGAATGCCAATATAAAATGGCATTAGTACACCCTTATATAACCCAAATATATTCCAGGCACCAGTTTTGATTCACATTGACACACAAATTACCCTTATTTAAAATTTTATAAATCAATCTGTTAAGCCCTTTGAAAATTAACAAAAACCTCCAGGGTCTTAGAAAATTCACAAAACCAACCACGAATGAGTATTCAAAGACCATTCATGGGCTATTTTACAGTGAGAATCAATACGTGTCAATGGGCAGAAATCTCGAGAAAGTTAGTGAAAACCTAAATATCAGGTTTGAATGGTGTATTTCCTGATTCCAGCAAGATCAGAAAAAAATTAAGGGAATTACAAAATAAAAGTATTAACTTCATTTCCCTATAAAATACCTACTTGTTACCATTATGCGTATATCATTATATTTTAATTAATTATTTATTATTATTATTATTATATTTTAATTCGTGAAGAAATGTTTTCTACACGGAAAATGAAGGTTTATTCCTTAAAAACCTTTGAAAAATCTAGACGTTTCTGTTTCCAAACCAGGCCAAGAATAAAAGTTTCAGTACCCTACATGTTGGGGAAAAAATCTATATAGGTATACTTTAAGTATTTCATAACTCAATCCAGTGGTAGTGGAACAAATCACAAAAAAATAGATTTTCAGATTTATATATTAGTAATCATTCCTCTCCGTAGAGCACGTTCCATGTGGGGATAAAAGGAGAAGAGGATTGAGATGGTGACTAAATGATTTTAATCGTCAACAAATATTTCTACTCAAAATCGAAATAGCAATTAATAAAATTGTTTTGTGCAAATATAATTTTATTTACATCCCTAATTACAAAAATAAACTGGAAATGTTTAGAATATAGACGGCACGGATACAAATAGGTATAAACTGATTAAATGCATAAATGCAAGAAATTCCTTAAATATAGAACAAAAGACGATCGTTTGATTAAGCATTGATCATAAACATGGCGGTTGAAATATCAGTTACAACGAGATCAGTTTCGTCCTTTCAGGGTTAAAAAATACTTATTAAAATAAAATAAATGCGTCTCTTTTTCCGCGTTGGAGCCAAATGTGACCATATCCGCGTATCACACCTGCAGATTTACTTCCAAGTTCCACTAATGACGAGTAATTCTCCGGGTTCGACCAAAATTAATGCGCTGATCTGAACAATCTTTATTCCCAACCTCCATGCATATATTCACTTCTTTGGCATTAATCGGCGTACTCCTTTACTTATTTAGAGTGTCTCGGTCCCATTGGCGCAAAACTACTCTGACGGCCTCCCATCTCAGCGAATGCGGCAGTTCTCTCTCCCTCACTCACTTTCTCTATCCTAATCACTCCACATCCATTCGCTCAAATCAAAGCGGACCTGCGAAGCCTTTATCCACGGGCGCCGTTATACTTGCATGTCCCCCGATCCCTTCACCCACCTCAGCATACAGTGCCACCGCTAACAACACATTCCACCACTCCCAACTCACTCTTTGTGACACTTTTCCCATCTAATCCCATCCCCCGAAACTGTCTTGACGGAGCCGGGAGGTGAAGGAAAAATCCCTCCATCATTGAAAACGCTACGACCCTGCTCCACCCCTCAATCCCTCTTCACTCCTCCCCCCCCCTCCGCCCACACACACTCTCTTTTCCCTCCCATCCCTCCTTCCCCACCCTCCCACCAAAGCAATAATGCTGCGAAAATGCATCTCCGGGATTTTGCTGCCGTAACGAGGACTTCTCCTTCCCCACCACCCCTCTTTCAACCCNAACCCCTCCCACCCCCCCTCTTTCCTCCCCACCCCATTCCTCTCTTCCACCCATTCCGTTCGCGCTCCACACCCTCATCCCACCACCCTCCCCAGCCTCCCCCACGTCGCTTACAAGCCATCAGGGTTGGAAAGGGTGGGGGGGGGGCGCCAATCCCCGTACTAATCCCTAGACGTCAATCCCTTACGCAGGCAAGTCCCAGATACGCCTAAGGCTATTACTTCCTCCTCCGGTCGCCAGAGGGCAGATGGAGGTTTTTCGAATCGTTGAATGTGCGAGGTGGTGACGGTGAAGGCGGGAGGGGATGAAAAGTGTTGGGACAGGGTTGTTGTAAGGATTTTGAGAGAGTGGGAGGGAGGAGGGAGAGTGGGGGTCGAAAGGAAATGAGAGGATGAGGAGAACAGTCCATGAGGGACGATCGAACGTGACAAAACCTTCACTCAAGATTAACGCCAATCAGGTTGATGAGGTCCTTTGATTGATCAGCATTCTTTGCCCTCTCGTAAGAGTTAGCAAGTCTTCCCCTAAAGGCTCATAATTTGAAATTTATTTCAGGACATAAAATGGCTTAGTTAGGAAAAGAAACTCGTTCAATATCATGGTCTAAAAAGAAGGATTCTCAGAGGACTCACAAGTCCCAGTTCAAGTGAAAGCGATCTAAAGGGCCCAAAACCATAAATCTGTAGTTTTTAGAGATGAAATTGAGTTCTTTGGCCAAACTTATATTTTTCTATAAACTTTAAGCATATAACTAAATGAGGGATTCCCGCTAAAAGTGGTGGAAATATTTTTGGAAAATATCTTTAATAGGTATACCTACTTAATAATGGTCCCTTAAAATGCAAAGTCTCAAAATTTACAACAAGTGTGGGTCACGATGCGCACAAATAAGTGTAAAATTTTTACAGTACACTACACTACACAACATTAACATATGAAAGAATTAGGACATACTAACATTAAAATCGCAATCATATCTCTCATAATTAATATTTATACTATCTCCACTCCATCCTCACTTTCCATCCCTACTTTTTCCAAATGCCATTGCAATCATCCATCCGGTAGTGTAATCTGGATTAGTGATCATATCGAAGAAACCACTTTCATTTACGCAATTTGTCATCTTTCAAGACAAAGCCATCCTTATTTATATTGTTATTTCATAACATAACATTTAAAAAATTTAAATCGTTTTTATTCTTGGAAAAGATCCAAGCGCCAGTGAAAAAGAAAAACAATGGGAGATAGCATTGTTTAGATAACTAACTGCGTCGTGACCCTGTACACAGCCCAGAGAGACGCTAAAATGAAACATTTCCCCAATGTTGTTTCCTCGTACACACTGAAACTTCCTCATTTCACTTGAGAAATGCGCCTATGCGCTCACGCAAGCGTGCAACGCGAATGAAATTAATGAAGATATTCCGTGGTTCTCCCTCTCGAGTGGCAAAGATAGTTAGGTCCTTCTTCGCTATTCCTCTGCTTTCTTTCTCCTCCTTTTCATTTTCCAATTTCACCCTCCCAGTATTCAGTGCCCGTGGAGTATGGAGAGGGGGGAGCACAGGTGGGAGGGATCTGCTCCACCCATCCACCCTACATGCTTTTGTTTTATGAACTGATAAAATAAACAATGGACGATTGCTTTTCGCTGTATTTTGCACTGCCTTTCCGCTGTTATTTCATGATACACATAAATATCAAATGGCCACTGAGGAAGTGTCGTGCTTCGATGGTCCACAGTGTAACGCGCGGATTGGCACGGCATCGGAAATCGCGCTTTGCTTTGCTCGAGCGGATGATTTTAGTTTGTAGAAAACCTGTATGAAGGCTATAGAGCAGGTGGCAGTTATGCAAATGAAGTACAAGGATGCACCAGTGATCACTTTGAACGTTGCATAGAACAAATGTATTTGTCGAAAATTTAAATTTTTGATCGGCCAGGTTTGAAAAGGGAATATTATTTTTACTGAGGCTTGAGTATGAACACCGTGAGTAAAACATTGGTGTTTGCAGAATGTACCAAGGAAGGGAAGTAAATCTTCGGCAACGAGAGTTGTTACCCAATGAAATTAAAGTCCTTTGAATTAAACCCTGTGAATTAGGGTAATTTTTTGCAGTAAATTTATATCATCAGAGAAGTAACATGTCTGAATTTGACCTGAAATAATATACACCTGGGGCCATTATGTTGCAATATATATGTCATTAGTCTTTCCATTTTTGTAGAGTGAAAAAAATAAAAACGTAGTTATACCCTTTTCAAGGAATTTAATATAACGACCACGGTTTCGTTACCGTGCAGCATCATCAGATGGTTCTGATACCTACCTATTCCAATATTTAATTAGTGAACTACTGGTTATGAAGAGGGTGTCTCGTTTATACCAATGAACTAAGATACAATTTGGTGTCATAAAGTTGACGTTGTAATCTGCTGGTTACAAATAAAATGGTTTCCATAATATACCGTGTATCCTTCGTTTAGCATATTGTATTTACTTTAGGTAGGCAGAGTATTTACATCCAATTTCTTGGTGAAATTTTAAATTAAATTTTATACATGAACAGAACTCTTGAAAACATTATATAAGTTTTGCATACTCTACATAAGGCTTGGTATTTGATAACATAAAATCCTGTTTTATCGTGACGATCAAATTTAATTTTTATGGAAACATGATTAAATTCTTAATTAGAGAATGCAGTTACTTATAAATTTTTTACTCTCAATTGAGTTATAAAAAAATAAATATTTTGTCACTGCTGCCTAGCATTTATATTCTGAACCTCTGCAATTATCATTTTCTCAGCTAGCTACATATAAGATGATATTTGATAATTGATTCCAATGGCTTCTTATGGAGATGAAAAGTGAGCCGTGTGTAAAAACTCATCGATTTCCTGTTTCACTGGTCATTTCATGCCACCGCACTTTACTTGCCTTCTTCTTTAGGTCTTCTTTTTGATATATCTATTAACCATACCCTCTACGTTACTCTTATAACGGTAATCTCTGTATTTGCGTCTTGTCAGCAGATTTCTACATTGGATTTCTTTTTTTTAGTCATTATCTCGACAGTGTTTTTATGTCATTTTCAGTAAACTTCTCATTTTAGACAGGACAGTATATGCATGGAATACAATGATGCAATTAAACTAACTATATCTTAACTCAAATTGGGATGCTATTAGAAGTTAGTATTAGTAAATTTTGTATTCTTCCATGCTTAATAATTAAATCCTTCCGTTTCAGGACAATCGCTCCCTCTTTCCTTTTTTCTTGGAACCCAGATTTCCTGTCAACTCACTACTTTCTATTGTTGAAGTTCCTTATGGTCTAGTTTAATTTTGTTTACGAGGGTATATTATTTTCCACCACAAAATACTGATTTGGGCTAGTTAAATTTAATTCTCCTATGAAAATTATTAGGTCCTCTGCTCTCAGTGCCAACATGCCTATGCATAGTCAATACCTATTACCAGTATGTGAAAATCATGAAGTTTGCCTCTGAAAATCTTGGGGCCATTTATGGGGTGATTTCGTATGTTAATTAATAAAATAATTGAAGTGACCGATTTCCTGGCCAAGGTCTCGATTAAAGAAGTGAAAATTCGACTTACTTATTAGATAATATTCCCGAAATATGAAAGGTATTATATAAAATAAACTCCAGAAGCCTCCATTTTTCTTTTTTTCTAAGATTTTATATTTTTACCCCATAAATTAGCTGTAGTATCAACTTTAAAAGTAAATATGCCGCAAAATTAGGATTTTTTATTTTCTTATTTACTATGAAGTAAAAATAAGAAATAACAGTGACCCGGTGCACCGTTTTCACTCAAATTTATTTTTGTATTTTTATAAAAGCTTATCACCATTAAGCAGTTGGGAATATAGATTAAAACTAACAGGAATATAAAATTAAATTTCATACAGAACTTCCCAAGTGATTATAATTTAACTTTCTATGACGTTGGATCTTTTATAATACCTATACTCATATCTGGGGGCGAGGTGGCCTAGGGGTAGAACGCTTGCCTAGGGGTAGAGCGCTTGCCTAGGGGTAGAACACTCGCCTGTTGATCTAAACGTCGCGGGTTCAATCCCCGGAAAAGGTGAAAAAGCATCAGAAATATATTCTGGAATGAGGCAACGGTGCATGATGGCTGAAAAATTAATTCCGGAACGAGACAACCTCTAACAATTAGCTGGAACGAGAAAACCTAATAAGATGTACAAGCCGGAATGTCTAGAGGCATAATACCCCTCCCCCTGCCACACGCCCTAGCGGCGGCTTGCGGGGTTTCGTGTAAATTTTTTTTTAGATCTGTTCTCCTTGCAATCGTGGGAGCGTATTAGTTTGATATAGAGGAAAAATCTGCTTGCAGCTTTATAGCAATTTCCTTTACTGTGAAAAGATCTCGACGACTCTATACCTATAGGAATGATTTAAATATTTACCAGGGATTTTATTTTTCATATGCCTATTATTCATTATAAACCACCGTGCACCACATAAGACGCGGTCTTAGGTGCTGGAGGGAGGGGGCGTCGCTAATGGTCCGAAAAAAAATATCTGGTCGGGGCCAGTTTTAATGAGACAATTCTCGAGTACTTCATTGCCAAAGGGGAAACAAAAGGGGAACGCGCCATCGCCTGCGTCTCTCACGGTGTCCCATTTGTAGTAAGGGGAACACGAGGAATCGGTAGCCAGCCATTTAATACCCTTCAACGCCAGGACACCTGTAGGTGACCTGAGTTTTAACGGTCCATGGGAATCCCAGGAAGCACCTGAAGAGCAGGGGAATGTGTCCATATCGAGATAAATAAACGTGAGTTGGGGCAGAGGAGATTTCGGTACAGCGGTGTGCAAGGGAGTTGGTAGCGGAGCCGGGAATCGGTAGATTAAATATTAAATACCTATGCGTCAAACTTATTTTGAGAATAACCAACGATATGATAATTAAATTAATATCCAAAAACGATAATTAAATTCACGGGCAGAAAAATTTGGTTTATGAATAATTTAGAACAAAATATCGTTTGTGTTTCGCAACACTTCATATTAGTGAATTAAGTATGCCTTGAGATTTTTAAGTTGGAGGAGGGATTTCGAAGACTGCGAGAGGGAAATGAGGATCTCTGTAGATGGCCATTCGTCTCGACGCATGGCCAAAATATTGACATTTTTAACGCAACAATCGCCAGGAATCGTTCAAGTGAGATATTCTCACTGCCACGCAACCCCTCTGGAGCGCCCATTTATCTCACTGAAACTTTCGCAATTACCTACTTAAGTAACAAAATATCTTATTCCTAAAATATTTGGAATGGGTCGGTGGACTCTGAACTCTTCTTTCAAGATATGACCATACGATTAGCGACCACGAGAGAGGATCGACTGATTTAGCTGAAGCAAGATCATCGGGTGACGCAAGAGATTCACTACTGTTTCAAAGTCCAGCCACCAGCCACGTTTCTACCTAAACTGCCAAAAGAAGCCCCTTCGCATTATTTGGGGTATCAGACAGTATGGTGGGTGGGCCAGAATATTTACTTGTAACCGCTTGAGAGAAAATTGGCCACCCTTTGAATTAATATTTTAGCCGTATAGGTGCACAAATAGCCTTTTCCCTAGGCCACTATTTCATTATTACTGCCTCATAATTTAGGTAGCAGAACATTTGATTAACAATCATTGCCATATGTCTTTACCTTTTCTTTACCATATGATCAATTAGAAGCGTTATTACCAGTATTTTATTAGACTGTTAAGTTCAACTATTTATTAATTCAACCATTTTTTTATCACCAAAAAATTATTCAGCAAGGCTGAAGTGGAGTGAGAAATCTCAACCTTTTCGATAGAATCCATTGAAAAAGGTTTGAGTGGGTCGAAAAGGGGGAAAAGCGTTGCATTATTTATGTACAACTTCTGAGAGGAGGAGAAATGAAAGAATTTGGTGTTTTAGGCACTTACAAGAAAGGAAAATATATGAGAAAGCTCAGAAAGCATTAATTCTGTGCTATTAAGCAAAAAAATAGTATGACAGAAATGTTGTGCAGGGATAAGTTCGATTTATAAAGGAAGGGAAAATTGAGAAGTGATGGTAGGTGATAGGTAGGATTGAGATAGGTAGGTTTGGAAGGTAGATGAAAGAGTTTTTAAGGGATATTAAAAAGTAAGAGTTCCAACTTAAAAATACAGTAAAGAAATTTATAAGTAGTAAAGAAAAAGTTAATCAATAAAGGTGGAAAGTGCATAGAAGAACTTCATTGATAAGATATTAGAGAAGTAAGCTTAGCTAGGCATAGCTTCGGAAAGATAATACGATGAGGAGAGCTTGCGTTTAATAATACCTACTATGTATCAGGATAAAAAAGCCCTACAGTATGTGAAGAAGAGAACCATAGTTGGAATAGATTTTATTTCTACAGAATTACCGAAAAAGCTTCGGACTAAACAGAAGTTAGCTTTTGATACTCGCCCATTTGGGCAGCATCGAATGGATTATTAGGAAGTATTTTGACCAGAAAAGTTCATTAAGTAAGTCACAATCAACCCTAATTCTCAAAAGAATTAAAGAAGGAGCAGTGTGTGGGAATTGTAACACGATAAATCTAATTTTGCTCGCGGCCCAGGTAGAATAAGAATCATTGACTACAGATTGGAGAACCAACGGATTACTAATTGAAAATCATTTTAGGTGTAGGAAGGGGAGGTGAAAACGTGATCCCACAGCAGCAACGAAAGTATTAACAGAAAGAAGAATGTTTTTATGTAAAACAACAGCCATTAAAAACCATGGCCATTGTTTTATACATAAGTAAGTAAGTCGTTAGCAGCTGTGAAAGTAACAAAACTGTGGGAAACACCGCGACAGTAACTTTAATCCATCAACCGAAGCTTAAAGTCACCCTCTTACGGTGTGCATACAAATGCGAGTATTTCCATTGTGCATAAAAATCATTCACCTAGACGCATGGGTAGCTTATATAGCAGACGCACTCGGCGCCGGAAATCGAGGTATCCGGTTATGAATCTCGGTCTAGAGGCGACTGATTTTTTGTGGGAATACTCGCATTTGTGAAAGTAATGTTTGAGGATAATTAAAACGATGGACGGCAAGAAGAGTTACAGAGTGAATGTTTACATCCGTATTTATTTACATATATTCCCACGTTACAGGGGAATAGGAAATGCTTTTACCCAGAGGTGAAAGTTGCTAGAGATGATTAAGTAATAGATTTGAGATTCTTAAAACATATGAAAACAAATTAGATAATACCTTAAGAAATTAAGGATAAAGAATACATCGAGTTTTAGTTCCGAAAACTGACCTATTCTCATATACGAGGGTAAACGTATATCTCTGCTCTATTCCTCTGAGATATCGGTAAAGAGAAGCTGCAGGGAGAGAAAGGCAAGCGAAGCGTGTTCGATATGGTCGGGGAAGAGAGAAAGTTGCTGGTCGAATTTTGAAGAAGAATGAATAAGTGGAGTGGGCGGCTGAGTGCTGTGACCGGAAGGATAATTCTATGCGCGTGGAGGGGGAAAGGGAATAGCCATCTTGGACGGACAAAAGAGGACGAAAATCATGAGGAAGTGTTTCGGTAGACCTCCCATTGTAAATATGATAATAAATAATGTTGACGGTTTTAAATATGTGTGTTAATTACCCTCTACCTTAACTAGGAGTATTTAGCTATGCAGAAAATATCTTAATTCAAAATATGAGTCTGATAATCTTTACGAGAGCCAACGGAAATAATTATCTTCCATTAGCTAGTCATTTGTACCTTAATACTTGATAAGCTGTACGTAATTGTCATTTATTTCATTATTTTGTAATAGGTAAGTGATCGGAAATTGCGAATAAATAAATATTCAATAAATATGACAGTGCGAGTTTATTTAGCGGCGTTTTTCAAGCCACCGGAAAGATAATCTCAATTGCTATGCTACCTAAGAACCTAATATATTATGCGCGTTGGGTATAAAATAGTTCACATTGTGTCTAAAACCATTACCCTCCACATTTTGCCGCTGACTTTATGAATGTTCTGATGTGTTTTTAAGCTTGATGCACTTTCAAATAAAGATACAGTTGAAGAGGGGAGGAATAGATAGCATGGGTTTTGGTAAGTCGTTAGTTCAGAAAAGAACCTTAAACGAGGAGAAGGGGCTGAGTAGGTAGCGGATTGACGTGCTTGGAACGGGAGCGGCGGTTGG
>LYUA01004085.1:61973-73642 GCA_002093875.1 Calopteryx splendens | reverse complement strand
AAAATCATTCGCCTGAACCGGGACTCGAACCCTGATCCCTCGATTTCCGGAAAGCGAGGGATTTGACAGATGTCAGCGAAAATGATTGACTCGTGAAGAGAGATCACGAACTTAATTAAGTATATAAAAGTGCTAAATCGGAATTTATATAATAAATATGAACATTCAACTCTTTTATTATTCGTTAAGAAATCAAATACCCGAGTTTAGTGTTATATGTACAGATTCTTTAATATACAGTAATATTTTATATGCAAGTAATTCAGAAATTTCAGCAGTGCATTTCATTGTCAATAATTTACATTAAGCATCTGATGAAGCAATTTGTATTAATTGAACCCATTACCAAAGTTTTTAAAACCCCTGTGCATAAATTACATTAATTTTATACACGGCTTTTTGTCGTGACACCAGTGTTTTCAATGTTTTACCTTAAAAATGATAGAACCCTTCCCAACTCCCTCCGCCAGTGGTCAATCGCTATGAGGCCCCGGGTATTTATATATAGAAAAAAGTTCGAGTTGTGGCATGAGTTTTCTGGACCTCGACTTGTTCCGCCCGTCCTGAACGGCGATGGACGCTCTTGGAAATTCAGTGGTGCATATAGTGAAGTCGTGGGTGAGGGATATTTTGGGAAAGTATGACTTGCATTTGTGGACTTATATTCGCTTCAGGAAAATAAGGAATCGAAAGGGACCTCTGAAGAAAAGCAAAAGACGGTGAAGTATAAAGTAATCACACATGCATTTCTTTTGTTGAATTCCACTCCATATTTTCCCAGGTCCATTTTAGTCAAATGCTCTTCCCGAGAACATGAATGCCACTAATCCATGTGTATAATATTTATAGCCCTTGACTTCAGGTCGGTTAATGCTTCAATACTTCCTCACTACTACCTGTATTTACTAAGGATTTCCAACGGATTGTCTCCAGCCTTACCTAAAATCATTTTCCTGAATAATGACGTTGGTATTTGGACACACATGAAACTGGAATCGTACTCCAGTTCCCCCTGTATACTACGTTTCTCATTCCCTTCTATTTTTTTAACATGAAATGCTCCATGAATGTCCCCGGAAATTGTCCACTTTCGCAGTTGTATGTAATTGTAGCTAACGGGACGTATTTTGTTTCTCCTTTCATTTTTTTATTTTCTCCGTTTCTAGTAGGGAATGGAGCTTGCATTTTTCCTTCTTACAATGCATCAAATTTAGTTGATCTCTACGTATATATCTGAACCACAGCTTTCATCGACTACGGTGGTTCGACTCTTGCTTTGCCATCACAGATTCAATACATTACGTCTATTCACTCACAATGCCTTCATCTTCGCTGGGACATTCCCATTTAGGTTTTGGACGTGATAACAACACACCTCTTTTCCATTCTCCAATCTGTATTTTTAATCGATTTTTTCACGCCATATTTCTCCCATTCTTCTCGTTCCCCCTGAATTCATAACAACAGCTTTCAAAACACACTTGACAATACTATGTGAATATTTTGGTTAAGTAGCGTCTTTTTCATGGGAGCCTCAGCATCATCCAATTGTCGTCTCATCTTTCCACATATTACCGTGGTTCGCCGATGAATATTAAAGAATTTCAGCTATCACTTATTTGAATAAAAGGTTACATAAAGAGTTAAATCATCCCGCTCGTTTCATCCTCAATTGAACATTGTGCAGTCACATAATTATGGTGATCTGAGGACCAGTTCGGCAGGATATGATTTAAAATCACATACAATGTCCTAATGAATATTTATAAACTTACCAGTTACTGGATGAATTTTAAACTCCTCAATAGTAACTCTAGTTAGCATGTTGCAGGTCTACATTTATGACAATATTTTTAGGAGGTTTATTTGCCATTTGTCAAAAGAAATCAATTTCATCTTCAGATTTCCATTTTGCTGGCTCTTCAGCTTCCATTGCTTAGATTTTATTGGGTACTTAGCTTTTGGCACAATTAGGTCACGACTCCAATTATTGTGGGATTTATAAAATATCGTGATTTCCGGCAAAAACCTAGATTGTAATCTAGCTTAGATAAACACGAATAGATAAAATCGCTAACAAACATTGAAATGAATTCCTAACGCTTTGAACACTTTACAATCCAGGCTAGGTTTATTGGTCTAATATCGAGATTAGTTCACTTGATTTCTCAATCTAGGCACCTAATATACTGGTGCTCTATGATACCAATTTCGATGTCATAGAATTTGAACTATGCATGGTTACCCGTGACGCCGTGCCCTCTTAGCACAGGCCAATTAAAAAAGTCTCATTTATGGTAATACCTGGGGATTCAATCCCTTTTAAGAATTTCCATCACACTGTCCAGTCTTGGTAATACATAATTCTTGGTCTGCCCATTCCTTTGAGTACATTACTTTCACTTTCTCGTTTATCTTTTTAGTTCTCCGTCTCTTCCCCACTCTCTAAACATGGCCAAACTATTGCAGTTCCACTTGATGCGTAGTTGTTTATGACCACTGTATGCGATCCACAGTAATTCGAAACACACTAATTACTTTCCCTTTCCATCCTAATTTACCATTTTTCGATATTTACGTCTAATATGGAACACCAATGCATACCTTCATTCATGAAATTTGGAGATAATTACGTTAAATTGCATATTTTGATGTAATACTGTAAATCATATTTCATATACATTCTCAAATAATTTCAAAAATCCACATGCCAGTATTAATTCGCCAAATAATCTTCTCTTAAACCCTACTATGTTCCATAACCATTCCGACATAATATTTACCTTCATAAACTATTTCACCATTAATTCCTCTCTACTCCACAATAATTTCTCTCATTTTTCATATCAAACACCACCGCATTCGTTTTAAACAATTTTACTTTTGAAATCGACGGTTTCAAGCTTGACTTTGTGGAACTTATCCATTACGGAGAGAAAAATTACACAATTTGTGAATTCCACTTTATATTTAATCCTACGACCCTGGTTTCAATACATCGTATCATCTTCACCTGAAGATGATACGATGTATTGAAANNNTTCAATACATCGTATCATCTTCACCTGAAGATGATACGATGTATTGAAACCAGGTTTGTAAGATTAAATATCAATTGGAATTCACAAAGTGTGTAATTTTTCTCTCCATAATTTTACTTTTATTGAAATATATTCAAAAATAAAAAATAGTATTTAGGAATAAACTTTAAATTGAATGGCAAGTGGATAAACTTAATATGAAATATCTAATATTTTAGTTCTTAAATTTGATAAGTTGAAGTGTAGTGAGGAAATTGATATCTTTTCCTAAACGTGTATGTGGAGGGTAAAGAAAAATATTGCAATAGCTATATATCCAGCTGTATTAATGTAGCATATAACTAAATTAGAGATGACAATACATTCAATTAAGCCTTCCACATAACTTTATAAGAGTAAAAACTCATGCCTAAGCCGTGCATATAGATATCATCTCCGACTTAGAATGTGCTCGCGATCATTCACTCAAAAGAGCTATTGAAATTTCATTTTTAAAGATTTTATGGGAGTGGCTTTCATACGTAAGGAGCCATTCAAAATGACATACAATGATGGCCAGGTTTTTCTAGATTAAGGAATGCTGGTGAGGGGGTTACTCAATGGGAATCATAGTTATCTGCGAAAATTACGTGTGCCATGACGCTTTGTACCACTATGTTACGAAGTCGGGTTAAGCACTCAAAATTGGGGAAGCAGACATGCACCAACGTGACTAAGTTTGCGACATGATTCGCTGGCATGCAATAGTAAATCCACCAATTTTTCTCCACCACGGTTGAAGCCAAGGTTCCGTTCATTCAGATATGGCAGCAATTACTTCATGATGATGTCAGAATGAATGCAACGTAAGGATGTACGTCTTAGAGTGTGAATATTAAGTACATTGAAACTATGATTAAAGAAACATTTACAAAAAAGAGAACTATTGTGCAACTATTTCGCAATTATTGTGATCTAAGATCATGTGATACCCTAGTTTTCTAACCATTTTTAGCCTTTATTGAATGCAAGTTTTTATCGGAAGTGCGAGATTCGTAGATTCTAACAGTGCAAATTGAGTTTTGAAAACAATTTTTCATTCGTTTTTTTACATTCGTCATGCATTCCATAGCTTTTCTGGATTCTAAATATTTATCCATCTTCAGAATGAAGATATATAGGTATGCATGAAGTATCCATCAAAATTCATTTGCTCAAAAAGAGAGTTTGAACAATAGGAGCATCCGCGGACGCTCTCGATGGAAGAGTCCGCGGCCACTCCCCAGGGGGAGGCAACTGATTCCCGCGACGCCCAGACCCGTCCGCACGACCGCCCAATGACACCCTAAGAATGGGGTCCATGACACCAATCAACCCTTGGATCGGTTTTGTAGGTGCGGGGAGAGCTCACCCAGTGCGGTATGCCAAACGGCATTTGTGATATTCGCAGATGCCCGAACACCTATTGCCGGAAAAATGCTGCACAGCTTGGGTGAAGCCGAGGGTGCCGAGAGGCGTCGCCCGGAATCGAACCCGGGCCCTCCTGTCTGCAACCCATCGCTCTAACCATCGGACCACCACTCCCCCTTAGACTGCAATGTGATATAATAAATGAGTATTTTCTTCACGGCATGCCCATCAAAGAGGGTGGACGTCCGACATGAGGTCCGGATCCGGTTAAGGACCAAATTAGTCATTCAATTCTAATACTTAAAAATTCATAGAAGAGTGGAATGTATTGACTCTTTTAAAGGAATACGGACACGTTCGCTTTGATGTTAATTTTTGGGGTCATGTGAAATAGAATAGAAAGTCTAAATTTTGGATACCCATGCAAAACGGTGCGGACACTAATGGCTGATCAGGGCAAGGGACCACGCGAGATTCAAAGATAACGGAGAAAAATGACTGTCGGGTGATGCAAAGAGGCGACTGAGATTCGTAACGGAGTGGAAGGACTAAATGGTCTTGCACTTCCCATTTTGTAGCATATGCTTCAATGTACGAGAGAAAGGGAGGGAAGGCTGCGAGGAAAGTTTATGCTCCTTCTATTATAAGTGGCGCTTACGGCGAGTGAGACGATGCAGATGAGGTAAGGGATGTGTGGTACGAACCCCTGTGTGAATCAGGTTTTAGCGCCGATGTTTCTAAATCATCCGGTTTCCATTTTACTTGTTTCTTCACATAATAGTTGAGAATCACAACTACGTGTCACACAAGTCATGTTTCATTCTTCAGATCTCAGGAATGGCAAAAAGAATGTGTTCTACACTTACTGGTGCAAGCATTATCCGAATCTACAGCTAGTTTTTAATCAAAAAAGAGAAACGGAACCCATTGCGCAGGAAATATAATCATCAATATATTGTGTGACTAGCGATTATGTTCAAACTGACTTACGTACGTATGGATGTTAGTCATTTTTTAATGACAGAAAGAGGAAAAGAATACCCTCACGTAACGTTTGCAGCTACATAGAATAACACCAAAAAACAAATGTTCCGTCCCGATTTATTTTTAATTTTAAATCAGTTAACGGAGATATAGTTTACATATAGCGAGGTGTTAATTAAGTTAGAATACTTTAAAAAAACTTTAAAAAAGCATAAATGAAGCCCATAAAATATCAAAAAAGGGTTATATGTTTTGTATTTTATCGCTATTTGAATATCATAAAGAGCATGAAAATACTTTACCAATACCATCACACCATAAGTTATTCTTTAGTAAATGCCACAAAAATATTTGTTTTTATTTTTAGCCAAAACATAAGACTTTTCAACTAAGGACTATTATGTTTCGTTCGATGATATTCTTTTGGGGTGAATATTAAAATTTTAGCTCATACTGAATTAGGGGCTTGAAAATCATATTTAAAAAAAATAATTTTAATATTGTAGCATATGAAATGTACTTATTCTTCGAGAAGATGAAATGCAGGTTTAATAAATGTTGAATAAAGAGCCATGGATAAAATTTCATAAAAAATATTCACCTAAATTATTGAGGAAAAGAAAAAGCTTACGGACTCAAGATGGATTACTATTGATGAATATTTTATTTCTTAATGCGAATAAAAAATTTTAGAATGTTTACCTACCCCTGTTTCAAAAATTAGTTATTTTTAAGGAAAGGCATAATTATGAGTGAAGTTTTAAAATTTTGAAATTATTTTCAACTTATTAGAAACGAAAATGAAATTCCTAACGTAATTAATAATTAGATCAAACCAAATAATACTTAGCTCACAAACTACTTTTGGAATAATAAACATGCTTGCAATTGATCATCACATTAATCATCCCGAAGGTCGGCTTGGTAGGTGAGGGTAGAGCTCACTCAGCATTAAGCCTAACGGCGTGTGAAATTCACTCATAAGGGCAGAGTGGCCAGTTTCTTTTTATTTCCTAGGATGACCTAGTATAAAAGGCAGAGCATAGTTGACACTTCAGGGGGTAAAAAACATTACTGGAGTTGCATGAGAAGTGGGGGTTGGGTGGGAGAGAGTTGAAGAGCGGGTGGGAGATAGACGGGTTAGTGAAAATATGCCAAGTTTTACATCTTGACCTATTACAAGGTGTCGGTTTGCCTTTGGGAGAGAACGAGGGTTTTGTAAGGGGATTGGCTGATCTGAGGAGGTCGGAGAGGTTAACGGGACGTTTGAAAGTGTCAGAGGGACATTTAAGAAAAAGGTTAACCGGAGAAGTAAGATATTTGAAGATTGGATAAATATTTTCAAGGATGGGGGTAAGAGACCCTATGCCAGGGAAGTAGGTGGTATAAATTGGGGTGGGTGTCTGTTGTGGGAGAAGGTTTGGGGGTGTACGAAGGTTTACGGAGTTTTTGGTCAGGAGGGGTTCAGGGTATCCTCGTTGGAGGAGGGAATGGTGTAGGCTTGGAATATGGCAGGAATTTGTCAAAGGAATCCGGATGATTGCAAATTCGGTGCCCGCGGATGGAAAGGGTGGACCGTTTAGTATGGCAAGGGTGACAGCTACTAAATTAGAGGTATTGTTGTTTATTGGTGGGTTTTATATGGACAGAGTTGTGGAATTGGTTGTCAATTAGTGAAATGTTGTAATCTAAGAAGGTGATTTGAAGGAGATGGATACGGTAGAGGTAAAGGAAACTGAGGATGAAGCGTTGAGGTCGGAGTTGAAGGTGTTGAGGGATTCACTGCCATGTGGCCAGAAAAGGAAAATGTCGTCAATATATATGAGCCACGGTAGGGGTTTCAGGGGATAGTTGGAAGGGAAATATGTTTCTGCGACACCGAAATAGAGGTTGGGATAGGTAGCGCTGAATCTAATTCCCATGGCACACCAAAATCACCACCACCGTTTTGCCACCGAAAATTTCCGGATACGTTTTAGAGACCACTTTTTTATGTTTATATCCTTGTTTGTGTTGGCCAACGCCAGTGATTCCATCAATGTACTTGTTATTCACAACGGTGAAGCCATTTAATGAACAAAGTTTTAACGAAAAGTTTTTTTTCATGGTGTAATTTGTTTCTACAGAAATCTCACGTGAATAATATATACTAACATAAATGGGGCAAACTGACAATGGACCCCAATTTAAACACGGTATTAAAATTACATCCAAATCTTAAATTTTGATTTTTCCCTAGATGTAATTTTAATTAACATGTTAATATGAAAAATTGATTTGGTAGAATATTATACCCTGTTAAAAAATGTGTATATTGGTTATAATTATTAATATCATAAAATACGGATATGATTCTACATTTCTAAGGCACTCAATGTGGTAGTTTAAATTAACAAGGGTTTTACCACAGCCAAACTAAGTGGGTGTGGATATTAACCGAACATAATAATCAGGTGGATGTAAATGAAAATAGTTGAATTTTTTGGGTATATGTAAAATTGGATAATTATCTGAATGACCAATCATTTTTCCATCAATTGTGCTATTATTCCTTACGACATAATCTCTATAACTAAGAATACGAAAATGTCGTGGATACGGCAACTATCAGATATTACGTAAAGCATGCTCTTTCCACTGACTACATTAAGGGCATTTATGTGGCGTTTACAATCCATCACAGAATTTAGGTGCTATTTTTGAACATTGTATACTCAGTTTCGTCCATTCACCAGTCTAGAGAATATGGGACTTCTCGCACCGAAGGGGAGCGCCTACGGGTGTGGCCAGAAACGGCTCCTCTGTGTGCGACTGCATGGCAACATTGCCGATGGACATCCCTCCCCGACGGGAAAACGAGCGCGCAGGTGGCTCCGAAAAGGCAGCAGCTATTGGGAAATTGGAGGCGAAAATTCGTGCCGTGCCGTTATTTTACATCATGGCGCGAAATGTACGTGTATCGAGCGTTTGCCACCCGTACAAACCATAAAGAATTCGATCCTACAGTACCGCTTCAGGCCACCCACCAACACAGAGGATTCAGAGCATTGGGTGATACTTTTTGAGACACTACCATATAGAATAGAATATTTTTTAAATCGAAAACTAATTTTTTAAACTTAGACAACGCAGGTGAAGTGAATTTAAAAGTTGAGAGTGAATTCGGAAATCTGCCTCCGTATAGTGATAATATTTCTTCTATTGGCTTGACAATTTCTCCATTCAACCAGGCAGTGCACACTTTCATTCAACTGCTTTGTACTATAATTAATATAATAATTTTATGCGTAACTTACAGAATACGCGGCTTGTAAAAGCAAGATAAATAATGTATACACACATTGACTTTCAATTGCCTAGAGGAAACATAAATAGGAACCACGTTTCTGATAACGTCTACATAAAAAAAGTATTTAATACAATAATTTCAAGGATTAATTAGATTCGTGGAAAATAGACACATCTTTTATTGAATTTGAGAAAACAATGAAGCTTATAAGTAACATGAAATATCTTTGATCGTAGTACAACGTCCTAAGGTTATCCTCTTTACCCGTCTAGCAAATACCCCCGGATATTAAGACAGGTTGCACCAACATATACCCGGATGCAAGAATAGGAATATGACCCTTGAACACATCAAGGACATCGCGGATGCAAAACAGGCAGCGGGCACCGCTGCGCAAGAAGGAAATTGTTGAGCACACAGAGTTTGCGGTGATTGTAGATGAGTGGGGAAAGGGTCCTTGCGTAGTACTTGCGTTTTAGATTGTACTCCGTGAGAGTTGCCAAAAATAGTAGCTGCGCAAACTGCAGAGGAGCTCCCAGTTCCGGCAAAGGAGTTTCCGTTCTAATATCCATGAAAGGCATCAACCACTTCATATAAAAGGACTCGTCGGAGAGGAATCGCATTAAATCCGTCGCTCCCAAATTAGCTTCTCAAAGTGACACCCCATTAACGCGACACCATTGTTAATAAAATTCAACATCCGCAGCTGTTGCAATGAATGGAGCAGGCATTGTTCATCCATGAACGCTTCGCCACTGAAGCTAACAGGATCACACAATCAGAGTTGATTAATCGTGACGCATTTTTCGTTCAGGTTTATCTGCATTCGTTCTGCTCAGGTGTCAAAACCAGACTCATTTCATTTCGCTTCCATTATTTTTTGAGACTCAATGGTGCATATGCAATGTTGCATTAATCTAAATGGAAATGTAAAGTAATCAATGCAAAATATATCCGGGACCATTGACTCTATTATCTACGAGTAAAGGACTTATAACGCAGAAATGTTTAGTAGTAATAAAAATTCACGCTCTCATGCGAATGAAAGTGAAATATCACCTTAAATTTAAGAGTAATGGTCAAAATCATTGCAGGATATTATCATAAATTAAGTTCTATTACTTAAAAAATTGATTATTTTCATTGCTGATGGGGTCTATATGCCATGGGGGTTTGCTAAGAGAATGGTCACTTAACAAGCAGAAGTGCGTAAAAAGACAATGGAAAAGAATATTCGCAAACTTCTTTTCTTGTTGTTCATTTATCCATTATAATTCCAGACTATTTTCTGAATTAGGCGCTATTGAATTTCTATCATCCAATGCTGCCTGGGCTTCAGTAAAACATTTAATACCATGTTAGAATTTAACTTTATTTTAGGCATTGCATATCAAGCCTCAGCAGTGGTCCACCAAAAAATTCTGCTATATTCAAGTATTACTAATGAATTTAACTTCCATTAGTAGACGATATTTTTTTAAGCATTAGGTTGATTCGCAGCATTTTCAATCTTCAAGCAGTATAATCTAAAATATACTGCTACAGATGGAGACGTACCTAATAGATCACGTATACAATCCTTTTTTTATTTAGAATTAAATTTAAGAACTTTGACTAAACAGGAGTTGAAGACTAGTTCCGGAAAAAGTCACACTCTTTGGTTTTCCTGTATTTGTTCGTAACACTTTTAATCTTTGCGCCACTAAGCCTGTGCTCTCACGGAGCGACGGTGGCTGGTCGGATATTTGGCCAAAATTATTTTCTCTAAAAATTAATGCTTAACAAATTTAATTTTAGTTAATTTTGTTACTTTAATGTGTAATTTATACTCGGTTCAAGTATCATCGATTTCCGTATAGCGTTATTGGCCGTCGCAGGATAAAACCATCACGGGTAGGGGAATAATGGAGGGTCGAGGAAATACGCTGCAATAACATCATGCATTGGCCTAAGGAAATCATCAGCCTAAGTCCATCCTATGCTACAGGATGTGCAATATAGAGCCTGCTATTCACTGGAGCACAGCTATGAGATGGTTTAAAAGTTTATAGTGGGAAAACGATCAATTTCAAGGGAGGGTGGACCTGGAGCTATTGTCACTGCTATTACGGAAGCAAGCAACGCTGCTAACAACGTTAGATGGTATCATCGAATAGCGTAAAGAGCACTATCAGAACCATCGGACATTTATTTGAGTGCCAACCACACACGTTGGCCACAAAATAATTGCACATGAGACTTGTTTGTGGAAGGTGAGTTCCGAGACTGCTCATAGCCGAACAACAGGATATTAACGCACGTACATGTTCACTGTTGAAGTCGTAGGAAGATGAGGAGTTTGTTTAGAGAGTGATTACTGCAGATTTCAATTGGCTGCGTCATTTTCAACTTGAGAGCAAAGAGAACCATGTGTAAGTACCCTTCTTCACGAATATCAAAGAAACTAGGAAGCTTGGGAAGGTATAGCCAAATTATTTTTCAACAGTCAGGGAATGGTATATCGTACGTTGTTTCAAACACACACACAAGTGTTGATGGAGCATACTATAGGGATGAAGAGAATTTTTTAAGGCAGTATCAATGGCCACAATTCAAAGCAACAGTCCGACTGCTGAACCACGTTAATTCACGGCCGAGCAATGCAATTGCTACCAATGAATAATTCGTCAAATTCAGTTTGACGCGTGTTCCTTAATATTCTTTTGGTCAACCCCTATGCCTAATTGATATTTTCCTCTTTCCTAGTATGTAAGAACACATTCTTGGGTGTCAGCATCAGAGACAGTGGTGAAATTTTCTTATGTGAACATGAAGGACCTTTCGTAATTTGGCTACCATCACGATATTGAAGACTTGAAAAAAGGTAGAACAATTGTTTGGCACCTATTGGGAACTAATTTGAAAAGGACCATCAGAGTAAGGAACATGATTAGAAGCAAGCTATTAAACTCATATATATATATATA
>LYUA01004082.1:19420-30152 GCA_002093875.1 Calopteryx splendens | reverse complement strand
TCAGATTTTATACTATCCGGTCACCATAAATTTAAATACTCGGACATAATCCAGTCCACATCTTTCAAAGACTGCTCTTTCCTCTCTCCCATGGGAATGGTATTTCTTTAGTTGTTATTGGAAAAATATGTTGGGATAATATGGGAGAAATGTGCTTCGAATAATTAATCCACGCGAACCTAATGGAAGGACAAACAAGTTTCCATGATAATGTGAATAATTCAATTAAATCTAGCAACTTATTTGACAATAAGGACTTATGGTGGCTAAGAAATGTAATAACGTTCGGTGGTAAAACAAGGAATGCTGCTGCTATAGCGTTGTCGTATGACGTAAAAGGTTTCGAATTTTATCCTAAGGGATGTAATCATCTCCAGTAATATTCGAACTTCAAACATTATTGTGTTCGTGGCTATTTTTTTGGCAAAATAGCCATTTCAAGTTCTTGCGATTTCATTTTATGGGAAAATAGTAAAGGAAGGGTGTTTTATAAAAATATAGATAAAAACACTAACGTTTAGAATAAATAAATCAACTTCAGGTATTATGACTTGTTATAAATCAATTTGTAAGAAGTTTTCAGATCGCCTTTCAATTAGATTGTAATATGCGAAAAAATGCGTTTTTGCTTTGACTACGTGAGTGAATTTACTTGCCGCTTAATTGTGTCTACCAATATTGTAGTAGTATCTTATTCATATCGTCTGGCCCACTGCGAGGCCAAGAAAGAGAAGGTGATTGGCTCACTGAAGGAATTTTGCCTTGGGCACGTTGAATGATGAAGATGATTTGAAATGATAAAATGAAAAAATATTCCAACCTTATCTTGAAGAATTCAAGCAGGTTTATTCACCTGTGAACAGAAGCTGAGCAACATGTCATTCGTCCCAACTCAAGAGGCAGAAATGAGGTATCGTTTCTCCAAAAGCTGGTGAATTTCCGCTTCTATAACCTTGACCTTCAATATTTTTATGCGTGCAGTAAAAACTGGTTTCGGGAATACTGTAGGTAACAAGAGTAGGCAGAAAAAGAATTGGAATGGGAGAAAGATGGAGGCTAAATTATGAATCTACTAAAAGCACTCTTTCGGTTGAACTTATTTATTGCGTCCCAAGGCTAAGATCAACAGTTTGTTCTCACCTATTTTGTATTTATATGTTCTCCCGGCTACATATACCCGTCTCCATTTCAGGCGAAGTTATCAAAGTAAGTTGAAAAAATACATACTATCTACTCTTTTAACCCCTGATAAATAAAATTAATTCTTTTTGCATAAAATTGAACATTTACATTCAAAAGTGAAGATCGGAAAGTCATTGAAAATTAATCAAATCTATATAAATTAATAATATTTAAGGTGAAATTGCTTGATTAAAAATGGGGTACATTGCTTGAAATATTTATGAATTTAAATATAAATTGAAAATTAGTGAAAAGGTACCAATGCCCATTAACTGTTCCCTTTACCCCTTTATCCCTAGGGGTTCTGTGAAGCGCCAGAGGCGCTGCCTTGGATCTGTGCCGGTGAGAGTGACGCACCACAACCAGTCAATATACAGCCTCCGAAGGGTTCCAAACCGTTATCTTCACCTCCACTTCAAATGTCTCTCGAATATCCCTTAATAATCTTATTTAACTGTCTAAATTTCATAATTTTCAGCTCTACGCTCCACACAATGCTTTCAAAGGGTAATTCTACGATGGAAATCCGGTTTTTTTCAGCGATTCGTCTTTTTTATCCCAAACTCCCTCTATATTATTTTTCAGTATCAAATAACCTTCTAATTCCGTTCCTGCAAATCTCGCCTCCTGCTCCGTCTTGCTCCGTTTCTCCCCTTTGCTCCTTGCTTGTATTTTTTTTAAATTCAGTCCCTGCAGTGTTTGTTTGTATCCATTCGTCTTGAAATGAAACACCATCCATGTACGCCAGTGTAGCACTCATTACACACAGGAAATTGCTAATATTATTATTTAAGAAACTCTATGAATAACTTCACGAACAGCACACACCCATGGTTTCAAAGTTTAGGGTCATTTTCAATAACAATCTCAATGAAAAAATTATCCATTATAAATATAATCTCGTTCAACACGCTCTCACATCTCCTACACAACTTGATGATTGCAATGCAGAAAGCAAACAAAATCACGTTAATCAACCAAAAGTTCCGTCTAGTAGGTGAGGGTAGTGCCAAGAACTTCTAGATACTTATCTGTATCTCGAAGGTCGTGGCAGAGCTCAACCGGTACTAAGCCGAACGACGTATGAATTTCACAAATCAGAGTAAGGGGCAAGTTCCTTTCCTGCACCACCCGGGAGGCGAGGTTCCACACGCCCCTAGAGGCGGCTTGCGGGGCATACTTTATCTTTTTTTAATTTCCCAGGAAGACCTGTTACCCGAAAAATTACAGTGGGCTTGGGTTACGCTGAGAGTGCCTAGATGTGTCACTCGTAATCAAAACCGGGTCATTTGGTCAGTAGCCCAACGCTCTACCCACTGGACTACAGTGCGCCTGTTGGAAGCGTTGCTACAACAATTTTTCTAAAGCGTGTCCTCCTTGCTTTTTTTCCTTTCACCACATCTACGTGCTCGAAGTGTATTCTTTTGATGACGATTTTATCCTAAGAAATAGAAAGTTTCACAGGGTGATGGATCCTGTGATTGCGGTGGATGTTCCATTTAGAGGTTCTCTTGCTTCCCCAAAAGTTGTTTGATGCACAGAACGCTGTGTGCTGGAGCGTCGTTTTGACGGACCGTCCATTGATCGTCCGCCGACCCTCTTTTTGACACCCCTTCATGGAGGGTTTCAAACTCAGTAATCAATCAAACGAGAATTAGTTTTATTTTTTTTAACCTTCACCTATCAAATTGGAATGCATTTCTATTTGACTGTGAAAAGCCTGAATACTGGCCTCCGCAACTAACTGATCTTCTGAAAAACCTCTTGAACAAGTGATTTTATTATGCTATATGTTTGCTCACATGCAAAGTTCCCATGGACGTCTGCAAAAATATTTAGAGGGCGTCCTTTTATTACCGAGAAAAAAGTATACACTCTCCTTCTCGTAAATGCTTCCTTACCCAATGCGATTCTTCCCTCCTTACCACATTGCCCACCTTCGTCCAAAACGCTGCCTATATCGCTAAAATTTTCTAACTGCTCATGTTTATGCCCCCTTGCATTTTAAGAGTTATGGGTTGGATAAAGAAAGAAATTTCTTTCTTAATGCATCTCTATGCTCCACGTTTCCTGCCTTATATGGAATTATCCTCTCTCCTCCCCTCCTACCTTTCCCAAATCCTCTTCGTCCGTTTTCCTTTCAATCCATTTCACCTTTTCCATTCCTCTCCCCACCCACATCTCAAAAGCTTCCAACATATGTTTTTCATCATGCCTCAACGAGCAAGTTTCCGAGCCATACAAAACTACAATAAACGATAAGCGTGTTAGATTGTACTGGCAAAATTGAAGAAGGCTGTTTAAAAAGAATCATGTGTGTAAGAAATGCAAGGTATTCTGATGGGAGAACAATGGTTCTTGAGACTGGGTCAAGCTATCATACCCGTATGATCATTGACTCTTTTTGTCACAAAAGTTAATTTTAGGGATTCAGCTCGTCTGTGAAAAGGATTCTACACTTCTCCATACTCCTGTCTCTTTTTCTCCAAGAGGAAAATTTCATTTTTCTTTTAACCTTAATCAATCGATCAATCATTCGGTACTTACTGCACGTTGAAATTAAAATTGGTTCATTCAATATTACTGAAAATGAGAATTTCAGTAGACGTAAGGATTTAAAAAATGACATTTAAATATTCTTGCAAGCTAGATGGTGAAAAATTTTCCAATTCAATTGAAAGATTAGGTTTAAGTCTACCACGGTAAGTAATTTGAATTTCACATTACCTGACTGTAGTTGAACCATTGGCACTCTCCAGGAATCCTTGTGGTCAACATCCTTGACATACTTGACGCTGCAATGAGAGAAAACGGTAGATCTTCATCAATACGTTAATCAAGTTTGAATAACATACTGTTAAAACCATAAAATAAACAAATTTTTCGCAGTTCTCTAGTAATATGTATTGTTATAATCATGTTCTTGAACTTCTTTCCGATGACGGATAATGACAAATAAGTCCTTATGAATCAAGGCATTCTTCTGATAAAAATAGCATTCGTCATAATTGTAAAACTTTACTTCATTTTCTAACCTTTAAGGCGTTCCGTAAGCTTTCGAATTCATTTTTATAGGGACATCCTACCTTATTAACAGATTACACTGGCAATCTAAATTTTGAGTAACTCCTAGTAAATCAATATGAAAAGTCAATCCATGTTCTCATCAGCCGTACACTATTTAACCCAAAATAATGAATTATGCGCAAGAAGGTATGTGTATTCCAATAGAAAAATAATTTTAAAATCTTACATACCTGCAGTATTAACTCCGTGCTTTCTTACAGTGTTTGAGCAGGACCACCTATTGTGAAGGAAATATTTAATCTTTATTCGTCACTCCAAAATTCGCGTACTCTGACCCATTTCTTTATAATGATCGCTGCTACCGCCTAACATGAAGATAGATATGAAAATCATTTTACAGCCCTCTTCCGCTGTCTCGCTTATAACTTAAGAGAAAATGTTTCCTCGAAGGGCTAATTAACATGATGTTTTTCTGTATAACGCGAGGTACTAAGCAATGTACTTATCTTCCTGCCAACGATTTTAAGCCGTTGATGCTCTCTTGCGCAAGCATGGGGCTCCAAAAAACTTACTCTCCATAGGTTTTACGATCTTAGCTGAGTGAGCAAGCTAATTAGCTGAAATACTCCTAAGCTCTTTTAGCGATAAATCATCCATACTCCCATGGAATTATATCTCAATATCATATTTCCGTAGTACTATTAATCAAGAAAATTTCGGAGGCTCTGCACATTATCAGTGAGATAGGTCAATTTTTTCTTAATAGAATTTCCTAAAATATATTTTTCATGCTTGGTCGCTGAATTCAAAAAAAATATTTATTTACAGTTATAAGACACGCTATTAAAATGCAGGGGCCTTCTTTTACCATGTACAATGTTTTGATTCGATCATATATTTCAAATTATGGATTAAATACGTTGTAAGATCTCGATATTTTTTTATTGCTGCATTTAGATTTCTTTATGGTGCTCATCGAATCCACATTCGTACGAAGTCTGATAGAGAGGAGGTGGCTTGCCTATACACAATTTAAAAGAGGGAAAGTTCAGTCACTATTTCTATGAATGATTAATACTTGTAGCTATATTGCATAATTTATTTTGGAGGAAACAAACATTGCATCCAATTGCAATGCATATTAAAAAATAAACCGAAGGAATTCCAAAAATAAAATAAGAGATCACTCAAAGCTAAAAATGAACAAATGGCTGGGAATATATTTCTAATGAGTGCGTAATGAGAGAAACACCCTAAATGAAGTCGTCAGAGACCGTTGAAAAAGTTAAAAAGCTGGACATCAAGATGCAGAGGAATTAACAGTACCACGTAGGGTCAGCAGCTATGGACCATATTTTATACCTATGTCAGCGCTTATTTCTTGCAATGATCAGCAATCGTTCGGTCATTATATACGAAGATCATTATACTTTATTGTATTTTTTAATTAAATTAATGGTTAATGGGAATTAATATAGGTAATAAAAATTTTATAAGTATGTACCGTGCATTTACCCTGAATTCTGACGGAAATTTGAATCAAAACACGAATTTTTCCCCCTCACGTTTTCAATTTTAGACGAGTGTAACAATACTAATACACAAACTTTCATGAGATCTCCGGGTGAATCTCATGATTGATATTTTTAGGCGTCGAAATTTGAGAGGGACGTCACTGCGTCGCTTGGAAAATAACATAAAGCGTGATTGCATTAAAGAGAGACTATTTACATATTAAAAAAATAAAAATATTTATCCCCAATATCTTTACTCTAGAAATCCAGTTCTTGCATGTCATTAACTTTTATGGGTAATTTGTTGTGGTATTGGTTGTTTTTCTGTATGAACCATTCAATTTAGATAACTGAACATTTTGGGTTAAATATTTCAACTTATAGAAGTAAGGATTAACGTTGACGCGTGTTCGCGTACGTACGCGCGTTTGCACGATCACGCGTATCGAGGCGTGACCGTACAAAGATATTTACTGAGCCACGTAAGTATTGTGATTATATCGAATGCCTCATTTATATTAAGATACAAATACACATGTATACATTTAACTGATAATGTTATGTCAAAATTCTATGATAAACTAAATTATGGATTATATAGGCGCTTCTCCTTGTCAAAGTTATTAAGATCTTATGTAGGAAGGGTGCATTGTTTTCCTATAAGTAATTGTTCTAGACATTGAGGTTTAGTGTAAGCTCTTGAACTGATTTCACCGTTTCTGCGAGTCCACGTATATATTTTTAAATATCTCATGAATTCATAAAAACTTTCATTTATGTGTGCATACCCAATATTCACTTCGATGCCTAATGTTCTTAAATTGAAGTTCAAGCCCTCCGATGTAGGGAGAAATTATGGAAGCATTAAAAAAATGTATTCCGATCTTTTTCACCAGTGTAACTTCTCTGAACGATAGTGTCAACAATGGGTGGCTAGTTAGTCTAAATTAGGGCTTTTATCCCCCTCCAAAATGTTACTTCAACCACTTCCCCTAAGTTGAGAAATGATGGTCATCTTTCATATGTGATTATTAAATCCAAATAAAAATAAATTACCTACCAATAAACACAATAATATAATAAAACTTTCGGAATGAAGAAATAAATCCTGCAAATTCAGTAGAAATGTTAGTGGAATTGTCAGTAAAGAGTCAGTATAAGCCTCCACACTGACATGCCCTCTCCCCCTCTTTAATTGTTTTCTGGCTACGCGACTGTGTGAGATATGTGCACAGACACACAAGAATCCACCAATCGGTGAAATCATATTAACGAGAATAAAATATAGAAACAAGGTAAGGGATAGGTAACACAGAAAGAGCGAACACAAGGTTAGTGGGTAAGATGGAAGGAACCGAATTCCGGACAGATAAAAACATCTTGGACTGCCGATGAATCACGGGCCTTCGATTTACGCGGCCGATGCACAGACCACTGTGCTACAAAAGGACTCATAGAAAGCACTGGAATCTGCAGGGGTCTTTGCGTCCATGTACTCGATTATTTATGGCAAGAGATGGTGCTAGAGAGCTTACACACCCGCTACCAGGGCACAGGAATAAGGTAGCAAAATGTGACAAGTAGGAATACAGAGTAATAAATAATAAGCACAGTGCGTTTAATTACACGAATAGACAGAAGGGATGAAATGACCAAACTTGTATATACATCAGCAAACTCATAAAGATTTTAAAATTAAATTAAAATATATTTTTTAATTTAATATTTTTTATTTTTAATGTTAATTTTATATCACAAAAAAACATTTTTTTATCTCCCAAGTTTGAAGAATTTTTGTGTTTTAATTCTAATTTTAATTTAATTTTCATTTACGGTATACTTTTCACTCATTCTACGGTGCGGGTTGCGGCCTAGAATCAAGGCGCACATTACTACTTCCATTATAAGGAATTTTTCTATTGAGTATAGATTAAATTACAACGTAATGAACTACGTAATACACTCATTGCATTTGCAAAATAATATTAATTCCCTTGTTTTTTAAATTCCTTAATATAAGATTAACTTGACTCATAAAGGGAATTTTAAGTGATTACAACACCCAATACCCATAGACATACCAATCCACATGCTGAATTTCGAATTGGTAATTTATTCAGTTCGTTGCAATATCTTTGCACGAGCAGTACTATCAGTTCCAGAAGATGACTCAAGTGTAGGAAAACTGTCTATTGCAATTTAATTAAAATTCCTGAAACAGCTAAAGGACAGCATAAGCTTTGGAACGATGTTTTTTGTCTTCAGCTGACTTTACAATTTGATATACATCATAAGACAAAACTTTAGTTTAAATCATTACTTATAATCCGTCTGCTCATATTCTTTTTCGTAAATGTGAATAGTCACCTATCTGGAGACAGGTCATTCTTTATCCACATTATTCTAGAATATATATTTCGTCTATGCTAGTGCACACGCATGACCCCCCCCACCCTCTTAGTTATTTTGTACGTGCCATTATAGCTTTTTTTAGCGGGCGCTTAGAACGTAATGCGTGTGCTTATCGTTTGCGGCTATGAAGTGCTTTCCATAAAGTAAAGAAAAAGGATGTGAATGCATTCAATGATCTGTGAGTGCTAAAGATTATTCACTCTGACTCCCACCCTCTTCCCAGGTAAAAACTCACTCTTTCCCTGAAAACCAACCAAACGCCTTCCAACGTCGTCGTCACGCAAGATTTGCACGGCCCTTATTTGTTGGCAAATGCCATTTTATGACGACCAACCTGACTTGTGGTGCTCCTCGGGTTGCTGGTTGCTTGGCTGCTGACTCTGTAATTGCCTCCTTGACGGCCTGGTGGTAGCCGGAACGACGTTAATGGCGATCGCTTCCGGCATGGCTTCCGGTTTCCTGCAGACGCAAAGGCAGCAGCAACACCTGCATTTTTTCAGGTCCTTGCCGTTGACACAGATCTTCGCGGCCATCCGGGAACGTTGCCGTCTAACGTTGAACACATAGTTCCCGTAGACTAATGGGTTGGCGCAGGTGTTCGAAACGGCAGTGAAGAACAGCATATCCTGCACCCTGGAATCCACCGTCCGAGCGGATTCTCGGTGGAAGGTGTACCTGGAAGTAGGAGTAAACCTGAGATGTTGATTGGGAATGTAGGGAATCATAAAGAGCCACCTGATAATGGGCTGAAATTGGAAAACCTATGCAAAGGACCAATAAGGTTTTATTATGCGTCACTGATTTAAAACGTCGCTAAGTATTTATTCCATTACTGGAACATGTGATAACGTAAGACAATTATCATAGTACTTACATATATAACAATATGCATGGTCTAAAAGTTAACCAAATTTTGCTGGGGAAGGGGGGATCCATAGAAGAGCAACAGATGCTATAGTTAGTAGCCTCTGGAGAGAAAGCGTCTGTCCGAGTGTTCATACGGGGTACTTATGATAGTTGCTTGCACCCTTTCAAGTTATAAGTAATTTAACTTATACATTCTAGAATTCCCTCCGGGTTTAAATTTCACCTGGTTTATAACTTATCGGTTTACTTTGAATGTAAAGACATGGCTAGATTTTTCCAAATAAATGTGGAAAAACTAAATTAAGCCTTTATTTCAATATGAAGCATTTCCACGAAGTTTCGCCGGGCACAGTAAACTCTCTCAGTAAACCTTGCTATGAAGAAATGAATACACTGAATATTTGGTTGGTAAAGAACTATGGTTAAAGACTACAGGAGTAATGCACCAATCACATGAGGCCGACCAAGCGAATTTTTCAATTAATGACAAAAAAACTTTTGGACTTTTGACGATCTTTTTTTCAATTTGCAGCTCACTGAACGGCCCGCGGCTACGTAAACTAAAAATATCTACCTTCTGATCGCTGAAAAATACTCCCCACGTATTGTAAGTTCTTGAGTTTTGAATCCATAATCTATTCTCTTCTTGCCTATTGGTAACGCTCCGTGTCTGAAAAGGAACCTGAACTGACCTTGGCAGGAAAAAGTAATTTTCAATGCATAATATAAAAAATACGCAGTAGCTTTTTCGAGAGAGAAATGTTTTGAACCACACTCGTCCTCAACTTTCAAAGGCAGCCGAGTCAGTCCCTTGCTTCTTTTACGTTGAGAAAAACCGGGACAAACAAAGCCGACGGGACGATAGGCGAGTGACATTTGATTCGCGCCCTGTCACACCCTGCGATGATGGTGTTAGGATACTTTATCAATCAATATGTAATCTTGGGAATACAGAAATATATTTAAAGGAATATGATTATATCAATGGATCTTTGGAACAAATGTTTGTAGACACCTGTAGAGCCCTGCGCCAAGCTAAGCTAAGCAACCAAGTTAAGGTACCACTCCTCAAATAAAATAAAAATTAATCCATTAATCTCCCCTTGGGTCACTGGACGGTACCTATCCTAGTTTCTCCAATAATCTAATTACTACTTCTTTCTTAAAATTTTATCGCTAATCTAATAACATACCATTGAAATACCTTTAGACCATTCTTCGATGGGTTCCAAATGCATTCTGAAAATGCTAGATGAAGCCGAAATGATACGAAATTAAATTTTTTAATATCATGCGCCTATAACCCGACTAAGAAAACCGAGTTTCATGGAGACATATTCTTATGGGTGCTCCCCTTTAGAGGAAATTATTTTTTCTATTGTATTTTGTAAATCAATCTTATAGCTGTTCAAATGGTTACATAATAGTTTTATCGCACATGAAAAATAGAAGAATGCTAATCTCACATGCCTTTGTCGATCAAGTTGTGAGTTCTGTAAACTCTGCTTCTTGTCAGCAATGTCTATTTTAAGGAGTAACTTAGAACGAGTAAAAAACCATAGTATAGGAAATAGTTTCTAGCGTGACTTGTTGGAGTTGCTTCATGATTAAATGAGGCAAAACACTTTGTAATTCCACATTAATAAATGTATTTATTACGACCTAGGTTTCATTGCAAGGCAACATCATCAGGTGGGTTTCCATAGATTATCCCCAGTATATATATATAT
>LYUA01004077.1:46120-63624 GCA_002093875.1 Calopteryx splendens | reverse complement strand
AACACTTGTTCTTCATTAAGGAAACTGTAGGAAAATTCAACTGAAGTATAATGTAAGTTGATGGACACAAGAATTAAAACCCCTCCGTTTTTAATCACAGACCAGCAATGACATAACCAGGTAGTTGGACAGAGTTCAGTTCATTGGTCACTTGGTGGGAGATACATCAAGAAGGGAATGCCAGCAGAGTGGTGGCCTTGGGATTCTACTGTTTGTGACGGAAGTGAAGGTCAAGGGGGGAAGGAGATTGTATCCTTCTTCCAGGGGTGTGAGAGAAGGAAGATGAAAGTTGGTAGAAAAGGATCCCCTGTTGAGCAGCAATCTATTTCCCCCTTTGACATTCATCTCGGACACTTAACAGCATAGTCCCTTCTCCTCCATTCTCCTCCACACTATGTATAGCTTGTTATTCTTTCGTTTTGCAGAAGATTAAATAGCTCTGCAGCAATGCTTTTGCTCCAAATTTTTTCTGGCAGTAATTATAAAAGGGCTTTCTCATCCACATTGTATAAATCTGAAAATTTTCACAAAAATTTCATTAAAAATTTCCCCCATGGGGGTAAATTTTCTTTGTATTGTATCTTTCCTGAATCAAATTTAGAATTGGGACCTAATCTTCCGCTGATTCTGAACTGGCATAAGTTGATTTGCTGTTGATAAGATGTAAAAAATTCCTCTTTTTCTTTTAAATCTAATTAACCAGCCATCATTACCTTAAAAATATTCTATTTACATTCTTTGGGCTAACTCTCACTTTGATAATGGGGTCGCTGATTTACACCCCAACTGATCATTGCTGACTGAACCATTCAAATAGCACCAATTCCAACGTGGTCTTCTCAGCTGGTAACAGTTTCTTGCAATTTACCACCATTAATATGAAGGCATTCCTAATTTTTCCATGTTCTTTAAAATGACAAACAAAGCTGATAATGATAAGCCATATTGAGTGCAGATTTCCCTTTTATTGACATTCATTTTTCAACAAGCCTAAATTATTTTGAATTTTTTTCTATTTACTAGACCTTTTCTTCTTCTCCAACTACTTCTCAGATTTGAAAAAAAGCACCTCTGAAAAATCTGATTTTATCACAAAAACAACAGATTAGCAGTCACTCCAGAACACCAATTCCTTTTGAAATAAGTTGTTCCCCGAAACAGCCACCAGAGTAACCCCTATCCTCTTTCATTTTACTTTTGCAGTGAAAATTTGATGCACATTACTGTTTGTTTACATTTTTCTTTTATTTGCGATGTGGAGATTTTGTTTGCAAATTTTATGACAAAAATTAATTTATATTAATGAAAATTCATTAGAAGGATTATAAAACAGCACTGTTTTGTTTCGCATCACTTTAAAAACTCAATCCATGTGATCTTTTCTCTCCAAGTAGATATATGACCAAGCACTTGACGTTTTTTGTCCTCGCATTCGAAAACTACCAAATCAGTGGCATATTTTTGAGTATGGTTGCCACCTACATAAGTAAGAATTTGCTTAAGTAGAAGCTTGTGTAACTCGGGGGTTTCCTGTAGTTTTCCTAATCTAGTAAAGAATTCTGAATTTATCCTCAATAGTTTAAATTTAGCTGAATTATTGAAACTTTTCTTTCTACATGTATGCACAAAAATTTGATTCTATTAAATGTGTTAGTATTTTAGTTTTTTACTGACTATCATTGCTTATTCATTATTATGTTGTCCCTTGTGGAGTTATGAAGAATTATGGGTTGTCTTAGAATCAGGTTTGTCTAAGCTTCTTTCAAATGCTATACTTCTACAATTTTAGCATCATCATAATGTAATTTATCCCTTTATTTACACATTCAAAATTTTGAATTTCTTGCAATTTACAATGATCGGAAGTTGTGAGATCATCATAGGAAAATGACAGGATGGAATAAAAGAGGAAGTTGGTGGATTGCAAGCTATTCCTGGAAAGTTTTGATTGAGATTGTGATTATAAATAAATAGGACCATTGAGTGTGAAAATTTTGTATAAAGTTTTCATTAGTAATTGATCGCAAGCTGAGCCATGATTTTTCTCAAGAGCTCAATGAGAGGAAAAGCAGAATTCTTCAAATCACGGCTCTGGTTGGCCAGATTTTCATCTTTTCTCAGATATCCACGGATAATACAGTGGGTCCTCACTTTACAGTATCAGTCATTTACACAGAGCCAATATTATTGTAAAAATATGATGAAGTGAACACAATCACATTATTTTTTATAACTCCTTCTGATCATATATTTATTTGTAAATTGAAATTTGTACTGTACTTGTTTACAAACCACCAGGGAAAATAACTAAGGTTGTAAGGTAAATATTTTTTATCTCATACTTAACAACTTTATGATCACATGAACACATTTCAAAATGTTACTACTCATTATGCATGATCCCACATTACCATGCTTGTATGCTGCCGCTAACTGCTCCTCCAGCACAGAGAGGAAAAGTTGCCTTGAAACTTCTCAGCTTCATCATCAATATGAACGAGGTGTCTGCCAAGCAGAGTCTCATGCTTTTTATGAGAACCCTTTGTCAGGCACAATGGTTACAAGTCTGGGGGTAACTAATACATCATAAATTATGAGATCTTGTGTTATTTTGCTATCTCTGAGTGACAATAGAGCTTACCATCAACACTAAGGTGTAGCATTACTTGGCATTAATACATATTTTTAACCTAATTTTGTTAATTACACCAGGGTATAAAATATGAGAGTAATTGTAATATATACAAAATTGTTTTTGGCATGGTATTCAGGAGAAAGGGCAATGGGAATACTTAAGTCCCATTAGATACAAAGTTTCCAAGGATTAGTGCAATTAATGACCTCAGCTGTAAGTCGCCTCCTATAATTACTACTATGAGTGTAATTATAATGTATTCAATCAAAAAGTAAGCCTTTAGTGTATTCACACAGCACATCGTGATGTGAGCCCATCATAAAGTCCGGACCCATTGTTCTGTTGACCCTTTGTTGAATTTCTGCATGTCTTTGCTTGGCTGGTTTTTATTTCTGGGCTTGATTAGGGTGAGAAAGGTATTCAGGAAAGAAATAAGTGGAAGGACAAAAGTTACACTGTATTTATCAATATGTGAAAGTGGTTTTCCCTTAACATGTAATACAGGTGTCATCGGGAGTTAATGCTTTTTGATTATTGATTATTTTACAGATATAAGTTCGGACTGCCGATGTTAAATCTCCCATATTACAATAGCCCCATAACCATGTCGTCCTTAAAAAATGTCAGATAACCGTAGTATCAGAGGAATTGAATTTTAATTATAAATTTTATCCTGTTGCTCAATCCTTGTAATGGAGTGTAGATGCAATAGGATACAACATGTATAGTCTTCTGTTTCAATTTTACCACCAATTACAACAATTTAGTAAGATCCCAAGGAAATTGAATATTTATTCTCAATTCAATTTTTATCTGAAAGAATTCTGCTTAGTTATGGTGTTCATTGTATGTAGAAGAGTAAATTAAGTAATGTTTTCATGAATATATTCATTTTTTATTCTAGGTATTTCTTATTCCAAATCTATCACTAGTAAAGAAACTAAAGCACAAGTAATTGCAAAGTCAGGATCTGCCACTAAAACGAGTCCTCTTGTTAACATCAGCACTTCTCAAAGACAAATTCGGACTGAAGATGGCCAAATTGGAGTGTAAGTACATTTTGTACGGACAGAAGAGCACTATTTAATATAATAATTGTGGAATTATCATCAAATGGTTGGCCATTTGTTGAACTGATTAAATGTATTCGATATTTTAGTGACAGGAAATCTGCACCCACTTCCAAAATCCCTGCAAATTCATTAGTTCAGAAAAGCCTCTCTAATATGGACCTGAAATGTGAGTTTTTTTCTAATTACATTTACTTCAACAAAGTTTTTGTTATAATTCAATGTTTTTTACCTTGCTGGCATTAATTTTTAATGATAACACGTTCTTCAATTTCTTTGCAGCTCAAAAATTAGCTGGAAATGATTTTTCTGCTTCCTCGCCTTCCCTTGAATATAGGTAAGTATTTGGTTTTTCGGGACATTTTTGAGTAAATATTTGAAATTTTCACATAGATTAAAATTACACTGGCTCAAGCTGAATTTTAATGTTTAAATATTGCTCTTCAATCTCTTTGCTCTTTCATACTAATAAGTAAACTTATGGTTCCTCTTTAATAGAAAAGCGCAGGTTAATAAAGGTATAATAAAAAAATCATAAGTTTTTGTAACATCATTGTCAAAATGTTGCTGGTGTACCAATTCAGAATTTAGGATTGTGCACAAATTAATTCTAAAATTTTGTTGATTGTGGTTAGTAGAGCTGAGTCAATAGCTGAAATAATTTTTCCGTATATGTAATTGATCAAGAGTGTTAGCCATAGTAATTTCTCCAAAATCATTCATCTCGAGTCATTGACATGGGCTACTTTCACAGTACATACTTAAGTGGGCAAATTTTCTTGTTTTTCGGCTTTTAAATTTAAAATAACTTTACACAAAGCATGTCATTTTTCATTAAAAATTAATTAATTAATTAAATATGCTATTTTGTTGATGTTCAAAAACCTTATGATGGTGAAACTGGCTATATGCAGATCAGTACCATAAATCAGACATTTTTTGAAGGTAATGGGAACAAAGTTGTTGGACTTGAGAGCAGTGTTCAATTCCAATAGGGAGTAACTTAATCTCTTGCCTATCTAATTTAATCATTACATGTATGAGATTTTACACAGATGGTAGTCAGCAGAATACAGGAGCACACTCAAGAGTTTTTAACATGGGTGGTATGTAAGGGAGTTGATCAAATAACAATTTTATTGATGAAATTTGGTATCAAAATTTTTTTGAACATTTCAGTGGAATTTCCCTCTACTTATTAACAATACTAAAGAATCTAGCATGATGTTCAACTGTAGAAGTGTTAAACATACCTTCCAAGAGCTGATATTGAGCTTGTCATAATAATACATAATTAGACATGTGATTATTATATTTGGCATGGGAAGTTGATTGTTGAATGGTATATATTAATAAAGTAGTTTTCTCATAACAAAAAATGAACTAACTTGGCATGTTGGTAAATAAATGTATTGCCTTTTGAATATGATCATTTTTGGGATGATTCAATTCATGATCTGAGATCATGGTTTCTTTGAGACAATTCCAAGTAAGTTTTACTTTTAATTTAGTAACTTAGGAAATTTGATGCAAGATAACAATTTTGAATAAAAATCATTGACAGAACTGGATAGAGGCTCCTCTTACGCTCTTACATATTGCAGAGCAATTTTCCCCCTCTATTGATTTAAAAAAAATTCAGTTGTCATTATTTGTTTGCTTGGTATAGATAAGCCATTGCAGATATTCCGAAGTTGGATAGTTTAAGGCAAGGATAGGTTTGCTAGATATTATATACTTCATATGAACTTTCTTATTAAGCAATTTTTAATAACTTTGCTTTGGTAAACATGGGATATGGATGTATAATTTTTGTGAGAAGTAATGCTGCTAAAAGCAACACATCTATGTCAAAACCTGCTTGCCATCAAAAGGTTATGTGGCGGTGTGCACTGGGGCACAAGCATTTAATTGTGTAATCAAGGGTAAATGTGGAGTTTTCATCAGAAATGGCACGTAATACAAGAGCTTGTATTATCATTGTGAGGATGCTTGACCCAGGTTTTGTTTGCAAATCACGGTAGGAATAAAAAGTATCTAGAAAGGCAATTTTATTGGATTGCCTTAAGTCTGTGTTATCAAACTTCTATAATTTTCTATGGAAAACTAGCTATTACCTTGAATATGTGATTCATGGATATTTACTTCTTAAGTTACTTTTGGTATTTGCTTATAATTTTTGTATATATATAAATAATTACTCAGTTTAGATCTGTTAAATAGCTAATTAGGTAATCATATTGTGAACTACATTGCTATTTTGAAAAGTACTCTTATGGCAAAAGCAAAAGAAACTCATTTATTTGTAACTTGAGGATTCCAAGGAGTTGGAATTAAGCTTTTTTTTGCTGAAAAAAATTCTTGATTTTAATTTACCCAGCTTTCTTTAAATGATCAGCCATTTTTCCTCAGGGACAGTCTTTATTCTCACTTTCTTTGCTAATGAATGCTCTAACTTCCTTTTTTAAGATATTTTCAGATTACAGAGCACAAAATGTTTGTATTCTGTTCTCTAATTACAATGTACTTTGAAACTTATTTTCTACATTAATGCTGGTTTTAAAATATGGAGAATTAGATTCATTGGAGTTGCTAATAGAAGTTCGTAGGACCAATTGTGTAACTTAAATTCAGATAGTATAGTTTAGGAAACGTTATCCGAAAACATAAGGTCATGGTAGTCAAGTGGATAGAGTACTGAGCTACTAACCGGAGGGCCTGGATTTGATTCCGGGTGATGCCTCTAGGCATCCTCAGCTTCACCCAACCCGTGTACCATTTTTTGGGCACCAGGTCATCCTGGGAAATCACAGGTGGCACAGAGAAAGGAACTGACCCCACTACCCTGTAACTGTCTGCATTTCACATGCAGTTAGGCTTAGCATTTGGATGAGCTCTACCCCCATCAAACATACCAACCTTCGAGTTGATTACTGTGATTTTTATCAAAAAAACATCTTGCATGATCTGACTTATCTGGAGTATTTGTATGTCATTACATAACATCATAATTTAGAAAGAAATATTAGATGTAACCTAAGTAATTTCTATTATCTAATATAGTGTTGGTATTTTACATATCAGATTAAACATGTTTATTTGATAAAGGGATGAATAGTTAGATTACTTTGACTCTCAAAAACACTGACGAAAAATTCTAAAGTGATATTTCACTCCTGGGAATTGCAATTAGTGATATTTTCTGTATTTGTAGCTTAGCTTCTCTTTTTCTGAAAAATAAAAAGTTTTCTTTTATTTGCCAATGGATAACATTTAGGAATATTTTCATCTTGAACTACTTGCATAATTATGTGTGGTAATTATTTGTCCACAAAATATGAATTTGATTATATATTTTTAAGAATATGTACTACGTTCCATTAAAATGTAAACTCAAAATTATGTAGCAAGTATGTGACCATGGAAAAAGTTGAGACTACCAGACTTACAATATCTGATTACTTATCTCTGTAAGTTTGCTGAATCTCCATGCATATTGTAAACCATTTAAAACTTTCATGGACCTTTCACCTTAAGAGAAATTTCTCCGATATAGGTAATGAAAATATTTTGATAGCTTGGATAGATTTTTATTGTTAAACATCAAATTTAAGGAAATATGCAAGATATGATTTAATCTCATTTAATTTCAGTTCTCATAATTTATTTAAAGGGCATAGTAAAATTGAAGTAGAAGTAAAATTCAGGCCATTGGTAAGTAAACTTCTGTGAAATTAAGGGAAGGGAAATGTTCTTCTGATGTGTGCTTTTTCCCTTCAGTCAAAAAATATTTTGGCCAAAGTGTGTTCTCAGCTGTTGTAATCGAATGTGTTTGTAATTGTGGTATGTTGCATTGATACCATCCTTAACATGAGTCTAAAATAGGTACTTTTACATTCCAGGAGGCACCAGCAACAATTATTACACCAACATGAGCAGCATGTTGCTCATTACCACTCGGCTTTTAGCTACCCATCTTTGGTGGATGGTTTTTCCTCCCTTGCCTTAAATCATGACTCAAACAGAATGGGAATCTGCAGCAGTGGTGGTAGACATAGATTAGGAAATTTCCTACTCCCTTCCTCTTACATTGGAAATCAAGATCACTGCAACACAATAAGGTTTTACTAACATTCTAATTTTCTTTAATGTATGCTTTGTATTCATCCTGCTAATAATTTTGAAGTGTTGAGTTATTAGTCTATGCCATTTTCTATTTTTTTATCTTTAAACATAATTTATTAGCTAAAGTGATGGTAAGAAGGCAAATAAAAGTAATTTGAAGTCATTGTTATGCAATCAATAAATTCATAAATAGTGTTATTATGTATGTTTCACAATACTTTAATTTTGATAGAGAGAAATGACTGTGTTCAAATAACTGTTATATTTTAAGTAATTAAATAATCCATTGAATTAAGCATTCCTGGGTATAACGAATGACAAAGAACTTACTGAAAATTATTCCTAAGTGATTGACGGGTTCTGCTGTACCCTAAAAATGGTATTCTGTGCCTAACTTATGGAAATGAAAAGGGCTCTTTCCGCCCTACAAGAGTAACAGAAATGCATTGAGAATAGTATATTATTTTCAAATCTTCAAGTATTGGGAGTATAGTAACTAAATTTCACTTTTGGACACTACTTCCATTTGTTCCTACTACGAACAGAAATATTTTTCTTCAATTAGTCAATAATACATTTTGGTGTTAAAGAGCATTTCAGCAAATTTTTCACATCTAAAGCAAGAGGCATAAATTGGGGAAAAATATCCTCAATTGAAGTGGCAAATTTTCATGACATAAATTCCTCCCAACAGACTGATATCATTCTCATTAAAATTCTTATTTAAAATCCTCAAATTTTAGAGATCTTTTTAAAATAAAAACTGTCATATTCAGTTCTGTGTTGGTATAGTTCTTCCATGGATTAGGATTATGCTGCCAAATCACTGTGTTTTGGGTGGACAGAGTTAAAAATATAAAATTTTAGAAACTAATATATTTGTATTGTAATCAGTTACATTTTTTAGAAAGTGGAATCATTATCTGGAATCAATTACTATTTCTGGATAGTAATTTACTTTTTTGAGTAATCCTGCCATCATTATTAGCTAGAATGTTATTTTACATATGCATACGAAATTGCAACGGTATGTTCTTGGTGCACTTTTTATGGCATTGAAAAAGTTTTGTTGTTTCTAAATTTTTCGTAATAAAATCAGATACGTAAGGAATGGGGAAAAATTTGGAAATTTAAAAATGCAACATCCAATCTGACATTAGAAAATGTTTTCTAGCTTATTTTTATAAGTTATGCTGCTCCTATTTGCATGAATGGTAATTCTCAAGTTTTACTTGCTTGTTTTCCAAGACTTTTAATTTTAAAAATTGTACTTTGCACCTTCTCATACTTAAAAGTTCTAATGATGTGCTGTACAGTTAAATATTCTCATTATACTTAATGGTAAGTTTATTAAAGCATTGATTATTGATAGCTTTGGCATTCTGTTATCCATAGTTCCAAGCAAGATTAGCATTCCCTCCACTTGCTCCCTTTTCAGCATGTTAGCAACTTACAGATGGATGCCTTTAAATTCCATTTGAGCAACATTTTGTTCAGAAGATTTTCCTATCTTATTCGAGGAATTTATTAGCTTAACTCACAAAGTTAATGCCCATGGGTTAGTCTTAAAGCTTTGATTTTCAACCTTTAGTCTCTCATGGCATACACAAAATTAAAACTAAAATTCTCTGGGACACCAAAATATATTATATATTTTCTGTTTCTATGCAACCACATTTTCTACTATTTGCATTATAGATTTATTTTTGTCATGTACTCGCAATAAAAAGAAGTTAAATCAACTTGTGCGGATACATCTTGCACCAAACCATTGTGCCACAGTAAAACTGTTTTAATACCTTGCTCTGTGTTAGTACTACCTAAGTGGGTAACTGCATGCATTGCTCTAGCTAATGTTTGTTCAGTGTTGTTTTTGCTTCCGTCAGAAGTATTTCTAAAAAGATATATGATTCATTGAGAAAGAGGAGGCATGTAGAATTAGATTTACCGTACATGCTTGTGTATAGTTCGACTTTTTCAAACCAGATTTTGGGGCTAAAAATTGGAGTTCAAATTGTACACAAGTAATACTTTTTAAGTTTTATAAGTCTTGGCTCTGAAAATGTGTAATATAGCGATTGTACCAATATTTTTAGTTATTGTTACGTGAATGTAAATCCTTTCCCATATTCACCAACTGTTTGCTTGATTTCTATTCATATCTTTCTCTTACTGCAAGTTGCAATGTGTTACAAAGCTGAAAGTGTAACTAAAGTATCTGCCCAAATATAAGCCAATGTATTTTGTCATAATTTGTGATGAAAAAATCGCCCAACAATTAAAACTCGAGCCTCAAAAAAATTCTTTTGAGGGAGCACTTATGGCAGAATATTTTGCTCCACGTACGAGTTACAATTAGAAAAGCCATTACTAGTCCAGAATATCATGTAGATGTGGAGTCTCAAGTGATTTGGAAGGAATAGACAATGCGAAGCAATTGCATTCATTATTTTACTCACACAAGGGACTTGCCTGGGAAGTGGGCAGTGGGAAACTGAGGAACTTCTTGACTTGACTTGCTCTCAATAAAGAATTAACCTCTCGGAGTGCAGCATTTTTTTTACTCTAATTGAACTATTGTGCTCAGCATAGTGATCCATTGCAATTTTTGGTAACAATAACAGATTGGCTGACTACAAATTCATGCTGGTTTTGGTGATCACAGTAACGGTACTATGAAAAGTTAAATTTGTTCAAATAAGGTACTCATATATATCCAAACCACAGTATTGCTCACGCAATATTCATAAAAATATGATGTGGAACACATTCTAGGTTGTCCATGCATGCCCAGAATGCTTCAGCATGAAATCTACAAAAATTAATTTTTCCAAAAAAATGTTGGAAATCTTTATAGGGTTATATTTGGGCGAAAAACGTAATAACATATCTTTGAAAACACTCAACTACTTATGTATAAACTAATAATTTCAGTCTTTGTAGTGTTTTGATACTCCACTGAGGTTATATAATGGCTACAAAGTTGTTCGTGTTGCGTAATCCAATGACCATAAAGATTGTAACAAGTACATACATAATTTCCTTCGCTTATCTGTCTTAATAATTTATGGCATTAAAAGGTATTGCTAATGGCCATATTTGTTGTAACATTTGTACCAGAGATTCATTCTAAAGGCATTATGTCACACCTACTGACCGTAAGGAATTTGGTTTTATACGAAATTATACGCTTATTTTCTCTTCTCATGATCAGATGATGAGTGATATTAACTATGTTGATATTAACTACAGTGTTACAGATATTAACTAAGTGATATTAACTGCAGTAGATACATATTATATTGTCATGTTGTCTAAAACTGTTAAAAACTAAGATATGCTTTATAATTCTTGGTTGTGAACTTTCAGATATCGATATGAAAATGTTGATCCAGACGGATATCTGGAGCCCCCAAAAAGCTATGATGGAAGTATACACAAGTATACATACATGGTATTTCTAAGGAACGGAATGTCATTGATAAAGAGCATCTGAAGGAAATTCAACTGTTTATTTAGCTATATTAATAATTCAGAAAATCAGTTCTTGAATTTTAATTGTGTAAACATGACATAGTGGTGAAGATATGAAAAGAAGCAAACTGTCAAATTTGGGAGAAGGGAGGTTGGTAACCTTGATTTGTTAGTTTTGTCGAAGGGGGAGAGTAGTAGTTGAGGAGATTGTAAACGTTGGCCTCAGGGAGACCAGCTCACTGTAGACCTGCCACTCTCCATCAGTGCTGGAGAACTTTATTCCATGCTATCTGCTCTCTGTTCTTGATATTTGAAAGGGGAGAGCAGATACTAATAGAATGAGGCAGTTGGACTAGTGTCATCCTGCCTTATAAGTGTTCTAGTTGCACTCGATAGAAGTCCAAATCTCTGGGGCCTTTTTTCTGGTTTGTGCGTTCATAATTTTTGTGATTTGAGTGTGGAGAGCTATGATGAATAATTGAAGATTATTACTGATGACATGATAAAAGTAGGAAAATGGAATCTGGATGTATTTTGTGATTGATGATGTAATGTTCATATAAACTTTCACTTGATATATCTGCATAATGATGATAAAGCTTACAAAATGCTCGTAATTGCCTGAAAGTAATTTTCACTAACATGTATGAAGTGTTTTAGAAGAATGAATGGCATGATGTTGGGAATAAAGCATTGAGGAAAAAATCAAATAATCCTCCAAAATATATATTCAAAACTTCCATGTACATAATATCCCACTGAAAATAAGGCCATAAAGGGATACAAATTCAATATTTTTATGTATGCTTGTGGATAATCCATTACTTATAGTTTTCTGCTGGCATCTTTCCCTCCATTGCATGGTTGGGATTGGATGGTTGAATTGAATTGATGATTCTGTAGTATTCAATATTGAAGAGAAAATTTGAATAGTGTTTGATTCATTGAACTTTTTCAAGACGATATAAGTCATATCAAAATTCGAGTACATACACTAGACAGAGTTCAGTCTCTAAAATATAATTTTGGAGAATGAGTCATAAATGAAGTTACCGAAGTAAATCTTTCAATTCTCTTTTGTGCTTTTTATGGTCCTTGGTGTAAACTTCCATCAATACATCAGAAATGGGTCAGATGTAGAATATTAGGGTGTACATTTGTACATATTGTTGATTCTATTTCAAGTGGGAGTACATAAGGGTTTTATAATTAAGGAAAGCATTAGATTTCATTTTTTCCTCAAATATCGATTACATTCTTTGTGGCTTGAATTATTTAAGGGTTATTCTTAAACTAACAATAAGCATTAATTTGTGCATACATGTTCTAAAAATTGGCACCTATTGCTCCCACCTTCGCCCTTCGCTTGATCTTTGCTTTCTTTTTAATTTAATCTGATGGTTGCAGTATTACTTCACCAACTGTTGCAGATTTTTTTGGGTTAATGTGTAAGGCATGCATTATTTTGGTTCATGGAGATTGCTAATTTTCTCAAGATGCTATAACTTGTAAATTGCTCAGAAAATTGTTCACATTTTCATTTCTTTAAGTCTTGAACTTCTGTCCTCTGTTTCATAGATTACTAAAAAAGGTACCTATATAATCCTCATTTTTAGCTGCATAGAAAGTTAAGTTCTCATTTGCTATGCATTCAAGCATAATAATTCTTGTTAAACTTTTCTTTAGCTGATTAGGACAAGATTTATCATAGCTATGCTTAAAAGTAATTGTAAATATTTAGCTATAGTTGTGTTCACTTTTAATGTGCATTTTCATCATTTACAGTACTTGCACTAATTCACTGGTACAGATTGAATTTTTAAACTTATTTTTTTAACCTTTATTTCTAAATTTAACTGCTTTTAGGCCACCCTACCTTGATGTTTAAATTTTACACACACATTGGACTGGGTGAGCTCTACCCTCACCTACCAAAGCTTTGGGATGATTACTGTGATTGTTTCTAAATTTTGTGGTTATTTTTCAGGAAAGGCAGATTTATTTATAAGCTAAATTATTTTTGTTTTTATTGCATTAACTAAACTCAGTAAAACCTTGTTGATTAAAATTTCAGGAGTTCAAAATTTGGACTTCGAAATATCAGAGTTGTGAATTAAAGAAAAAAATTCTTTAAGGTCTGTATATGGCCAGTAAAGATGTGATGCCATTTTATCTATCCACAAAAATATTAGGAAATTTGGAATCCGAAGTTTATAATTTATATTTCTCATTATACTTAGGAACTAAGCACTTGCTGCTGTGTCCATAAATTTAGAAAAAAAAAAGTATGAAAACAGATTTATATCTGTGCTGGTACATATCTGTGAGCTTTGGACTTCCTTTGCCTGGCCTAAACCCATGAAATCAGCTCAACTTATGTTTTTAGATGGATGCTTAAAAGGCTTTGCGTTTGTCTTTTTCTTCTGCTTCTCGCGCTGCCATTGAAGTGGGGCAAGTGGTTCTACTTCTTGAGCTGTGCTGAGATTCTCTTTAACTGACACCCACAGATGGAAACTCTCCATTGATTAAGCACTAACATGATAGTACTTTCATATTTCAAATGAGCATCATCCACGCTATTACACTACAAAAAGGGGGGTCGTCTTTGAATCGGGTTCAACTTAGATTTGCTCAAATACTGTATTTGATCAGCATGGATCTGTCTAAAAAAAACTCCTTTCTCCTCTCCTTGAGGGAGGAGTCCTCCAACAGCATTATGCATTGAAAGTGTAAACAAATTCATTATTGGCCAAAGCCTTTCATGGTTAAGATCCTGAACCCCTTTATGTATTATCCTATATTATTTCACATTGACTATTGACCTAGAAATAAGTTTTGTAATTTGGGGACAGTGGAGTTCGTTTTTTTCTGTGAGCAATGGATAGCAGAAACATGATGAAGTAAAAAGCATACGTACCTTTGCAATAGGCAAGTTCTTAATAGAGTGTAATTTCACTGGGAAAGTTTTAAAATAAACAGTATGTTTGCAAATCAATGGGCCAGATTGTGACTTTAAATTTCACTTTAGATGTATTTCGATTTATCTCTTCTAAAAAGCCCTATGCTTTTGGTCATGGGCTCTTGGCTTTGAATTACAATGAGATATTACGAATTAAGTGGGCTGAGATAACAAGGTTTTACTGAAGTATCTATGTTTGTTAAAAGTATTAATGTATCAAGTCAATTATTTCTACCATTCTGTACTAAGTTTATTGGTTGCTCCCTTTTTCTGATTTAACAGTAGCATTAAAAAAATTAAATGGCTCAAATGATTTTCCTGCAATTGATTGCACCTTAATATTCTTGGTACCAACAATTATTGTATTAAGACAAAGGAAAAGTTTTATCCTGAGTATCTAGTACCTAAATAAATTTTTCATGTTGGGGAAATTTATTTCAAAACTTCGGAAAATAGATTAGCTATGCCTAATAACTTTTTCATATCTTTTACATGCTAAATATTTTTTAAGTAATAATAGCAAATTGTACAATTTTATTATCATTTGTGTGCACATATCATTTACGACAGAGTAATGAAATTTAAATTTTAGTTAACAATTTTTTTCATATTTAGTGGCAATCTGCAAGTGTCGAGTAATTATTTTTATGTATCGAATCTGTCAATTTTACCCTGTGAATATTCATCCACGTATTAATATTAATGCTGTTACTTTCATGGCCAAATATTGCTTAGATATTTGATTATTCCAAAATGAAAACATGGGTAGAACAGCTTACTGTTGCGCTCGTAAAAACGTCAAATAAATAGATGTGGGTAGTGAAAATTAATCATCATGAAATAATAATTGGATAGTGAATTTTCTAGGAGCGTGAAAGGAAACTATGTCCTAGAGGCAGTAGGTAGGCTGTATTGAGGAGACCAAGTATTTTTTGAAAGATGATGAAAAAGGGTTCAAATTAATTACAAGAATTGTATTAGCTAACAGTTTTTGCGATTCACTAAGCCTCCAAACTTAGGAATTTCTAAATTATAGTTGGTAAGGGAGGTAAAAAGGGCTGATGTGTAATATTTGTAGGTGAAAAAAATATAGTATTGATTAATAAAATATTGGCTAGCAATGACTCTGGCTGTGTTGGAGGGAACAATAAGTATGGGAGAGAGAGGTTAGATAAAGTTTTTTTTAAAGGCATAGAGAAATATGGAATAGATGAAGGGAAAAAGTTTACAAGCCCTCAGTGGGCTTTGAAATATGGTCCTTGGAAAATAGATAGTCATAGTTTAATTTCCATGCATCCTTAATGGCATGCAACCCTAGTGTACGTGGCCATCAAACTTGTTGCATACCAATAGTACATTCCAACTTGTACTCACATTATATATTTGCTTTTTAAAGTCACCTTTATATTTCAAGTCAATGTTTTAAACAATGCTTTGTTTTAATTTTAGCAAATTTGGAACTAATCCCCAGAATTTATTGCAGTCCTGTTAGCATTTATTTAATGATTTATTTGTAAACTTACAGCTAATTTGATTTTCATTTAAATGATATGAATACTTTAGGATTTCAAAATCTATGTTGTGTAAATAATCCTGTGGTTCATGTTTATAACAAATTTTGTGATGGAATACTTTGTCCACTCACGGTGATCCTCAGCGCCTTCACTGGTACGAGCTCTTTAAGTGAATGGAGAATTAAATACCTCTCAATTATATATACCTAACTAATATTATGGACTATAACATGTAAACTTTTAATTTGTTACTCTACTATACGTACATGATTTTTCTCAAAAATATTCCTTGCCCCAAATCTTGTAATATATTCTGCAATGAAAAGAAAAGCCCATGGTTAAGAAATTGTCAAGGGATTTAATGTTGACTTCCCCATTTTGATACTCATTTGGGAAGATGAAAAATGTTAAAACTGATTGCTTGTTTTCTCTGTGCCCATTATAGTTCATCTCTTGGACCTGATAGCGTTGACCCATCAGCTGATGAATTTTATATTGATGCTGGAGTGAGAATACAAACCACAATGAGTAACCGGGCTTCTCCTGTGCCAGTTAGCACTAGGATACCTCTGCGGGATCTTCTCTTTTCTTCACGGAAGCAGCATTCCCTGGATGATTATCAGCTAATAGTGGGTGTAAACTCAGTATGCCCATCAAGTTCCTTACACTCAGAACGCTCACATCTGTCCAGCCATTCAGCACCCCATCTACAATCCTCTTATCGAATTGGGGGCAACGTTTTAGGAAATATCAAAAGGGGAAATATTGCAGGTCAGCCTGGTAGTACAGCTATAGAAAAGCAAGGAGTTGGAGGGGCTCACAAGACCAGAATGGTTGTAGCTAGCTGTTCTGATTTACCGATACCATCTCAGCCTTACATATTCCCTATTAAGGTGAGTTTTATGTGTAGCTTTTAAAATATGTACATGCTTGTTTCTATTTATTCTATTTTAAAAGTGAATCTATGCACTTCTAATCATGATAGACCTCAAAAATAAAGTTTGCTGATGCTGTTGTTCAATCTTTTTTGGGACTCGTTTGGATTTTTTTTTTTGCTATTTTGTTTTGTGAATAAAATTTTTGGAGTTTAATGATCAAGTTGAAAGTTACATTAAAGTGGATTGCGAATCTATTCAAATTTAATTAAATGTTTTCACCATTTTAATTGTCAGCATTTATAATATAGAAATTCATGTTTTGCACAAAAGGGTTCGAAAGGCTGAATAATTCTTCAATAAGAATTTAAATTTAGTGCATATTGATGGATTAACACACATATATCAATCAAGGGATTTAGTGGCTAGCTAAGGTAATGAGGTGGGTGAAGTGCCTGTCTGCTAACCTTAAGACCACAGATTTAAGTCCCAGACATTTAAGGCACATACGTTAAATTTACTGTGGTGGTTCAGCTGTTAAAAAACCTAAAGCCTGATGCCAAGTCAGGAAGGAGCTTATAAGGATTCCAAGGACTCATAGGCCACCAGGTATGCCAGGACAGCAAAACGAGAGGATTTCCACACATAACATATACATTTTGTATTCTTCATTGGAAGAATTTTTTTTCAGGATTATATCACATAGAAAAAGCTGGATGTGGTAGTCCAGTGGTTAGAGCGCTGGGCTGCTGACCGGAGGTTGGGGTTCGAATCCCAGTGATGCCTCTTGACACCCTTAGCTTCACCCAAGCTGTGTACTATTTTTCGGGTACCATGTCATCCTGGGAAATC